>WBMW01002124.1:868778-895540 GCA_013396635.1 Penelope pileata | reverse complement strand
GCGGGCGGCTCCCGGGGCTCTGCCGGCCGTTGGCGAGGGACGGCGGGCCGGGATCTGCGAGGGGTGGCCGCGCTTCCCCGTGCGGGCGTTTTTTGGTTTGGTTTGGTTTCCCCCGCTGTGCCCACCCCATCCCGCACACGCACGCCGTGGGGCTGGGGCACCTCCCGCAGGCAGACACACATTGGACCTCCTCTCTCCGCCTGGCTCTGGGTGCACCAATGCTTCTTCCAAGTCCCCTTTCTCCAGGTTGGTGCGCCCAGAGCCCGCCACAGGCAGCAGCCCTACTGTAGGCTCATCTCAGGATCTGCCGGTTTACATTTATTCCATTTCTGTAAACATCACATAGAGTCATAGAATGGCTTAGGTTGGAAGGGGCCATAATGCCCATGCAGTCCCAGCCCCCTGCCATGGGCAGGGCTGCCACCCACCAGCTCAGGCTGCCCAGGGCCCATCCAGCCTGGCCTTGAGCACCTCCAGGGGTGGGGCATCCACAGCTCTGGGCAGCTGTGCCTGTCCCTCACTTCCCTTTGAGTGAAGAATCTCTTCCTAACATCCAATCTAAATCTCCCCTTTTTCAGTTTAATACCACCTCCCCTTGTCCTATCACTATCCATATGTGTAAAAAGTTGGTCCCCTTCCTGCTTGTAAGCTCCCTTCAACTACTGGAAGGCCACAATGAGGTCTCCCCGCAGCCTTCTCTTCTCCGAGCTAAACAAGCCCAGCTCCCTCAACGTTTCTTCATAGGAGAGGTGCTCCAGCCCTCTGTCATCTTTGTGGCCCATCTCTGGACCCGCTCCAACAGTTCCACACCCTTCTTGTGCTGGGGGCCCTGCACCTGAGCGCAGTATTGCAGATGGGGCCTTGCAAGGGCAGAGCAGAGAGGGACAATCCCCTCCCTCTCCCCACTGCCACCCCTCTTCTGATGCAGCCCAGGATACTGTTGGCCTTCGGGCTGCAAGAGAACACTGCTGGCACATGTCCAGCTTCTCATCCACCAGGACCCCTAAGTCCTCCTTGTCACATCTCAGGGCTTGGTGTCCATCTCCGGTGGGGAGACATGAGCGAGGTGCTTGCAAGCTGAATAAAGTGGAGCCAGGCAGGTCTGGCTGCCCTTAAGCACGCATACCTGCCCGAGGCCTGCTCCCTGGTGTGCAGCTGCTAGCGGGCTGGGGACACATCCCATGGCAGTGTGTCCCTCCAGGAAGGTGACACCAAAGGGTCTGACCCAAGGTGCTCACACGGAGCAAGTTGTTTTCTCCAAAAAGCTGCGCAGGCACCCCTGGCCTCCTCCCTCCGCAGCTGCTGCCTGACCACACTGGCCAATAAGAGGAACATAACCTTCCCCACCTGAGGAGAACCTGCAGAAAGAGCCCAGTGAGGAGGCAGAGGGACTGGAGCACATCCTCCACAGCTGCCACCTCTGTGGGCTGGTGTCCATCCATGTGCCCAGGTCCCGACCTCACCAGGTTTCCACTTGTGAAGCATCACCAGTTGCCTGCCTCCCCGCCTCTCTGCCCCTGGCGTTTGTTCAGCCTCAAGAAACAGGTGACTAATTTGGAAATCTATTGTAGCTTAATGACAGTCTCAGAAGGGTGTGTTTGTGAATCATTTACTTCAGCGAATGCTTGGGCCAACCAACTGCTCACTGTGTCTTAATTGACTTTTACCCTAGGCCATCAGAGTGCTTACCCATGTTTGTAAATGGAGCCCTATTCGATATGTGCTCTGGTTCAAAAAGCATGGGCAGAGGAGCTGGACGAGGAGCCTGAGGTCCTGGCACTCTGCAGGAGAGCCCAGAACTTCCCATTGGGTGATTGGAACACAGTGCACCGTGCAGGGACGCAGTGCATGGAGCAGGGACATAACGCACGGATCAGGGATGCAGTGCATGGAGCAGGGATGCAGCATACAGAGCGGGGCCTCACAGCCAGGCACTGCCCCCAGGGAGTGGCAGAGGGCATCAACTGGAGCTGCCCCTCCAGAGAGGGAAACCTGGACCATATTCTAAACAATGTCAGCACAAGAGAAGGAACATCTCTGCCCACAGGAGGTCATGGCCTGCAGCGAGCATGATGGAAGCACGCACGGCAGCACACCTCAGAGCTGGCTGCATTGTTTTCAAGACGATCTAGGGCTGGATTCACAAGTAACGATCGATTACAGCTGCAGCCCCCAATCCCATTGAAGGGGACATGAGGCTGGGGAGGTGTGAGTGCTGCACTGGGCTGTCGGAGACTCTTTGCTCCTCCTGCATCTTGCCCTTGGCCTGTTTGTGAGCAGATATTGCTTCTGGCTTTGCCTTAGCCCAGTGCTTAGGTCCTGGGGTCGTGGTGTCAGCTCCTGCAATACAGGTGTGACTGCCCAGAGAAGGGCAAAGGTGAGGAAGAGCAGAGGAGGGAGGAAAGCAGCTCTGCTCTTCTGTGATCAATGTGCGCAGCTGGTGGAGCGTTGCTCCCCTGCAAAGCCCACAGTCCTGTGGCTGTGTGAGGAGATGACTTTTTCAGCAACGGTGGGTGGCTGGGCAGGGACACGGAGGGGCTGTGTGGTGCAAGCAAGCAGTGAAGCTGTCCCCAGTGCTGCAGTGGTCAGGCTGAGGACAGGTGCAGTGGGATCACGTGCCTGGCAGGAGCACCAAGGCTCAGCTTCTTGGGAGTCATGAGCAGCGCCTGTGAGTCAGGGCTAGTGGTTGTTATGGAGGGAAATCATGGAAAACAGGAATGCACAAACATGGGAGAGGCAAGCCAGGTGGGGGAAATGCAGATGAATTAATGCTTAGGGAGGGAGAAAGGAAAAACGCGTATGCTGCACACCAGCCAGCTCTTCAGCCCCAGCACTGATGCTGGCCACCGCTGTGTGCTGAGTGCAGGGAGGTCCTGCTTTCCTCAGTGCAAGTTATTGCTGCCTTATGCCTTTGTAATTCTCTCTGGCCTAGAAGCGTCCCTTATTGGGAATCCTCTGTTTCTTGTCCCCTCATCAGTGTTTTTGCTTTGGGCCAGGGGTGTCCTGCCACCTCTACCTAACTTAGTGCAAGCTTTGAGGCTCCTATCTGGAGGAAATCCTGTGTCAGGGGTTTTTACGTTGAAATCAACCAGATTCTGTCAAATTTTGTTACGATTTTAACTGGGTCGGTACAGAATTATTCCCTGAAATGCTGTAACAGCTTTTGTCTTAGATCCAGTTGCTGGGGATGTATTTAGGAACGTACACTGAAATCGCCACATACCTGAAGTTTACCATAGCTAACTAGCCACAGATGTGCTATTAAAACTGTGCTTATTTTTTCCTCTTGTCCGTCCTACATGGCATGTCACAGCCATGATGTATTAAACTTTCTCAGAACAGATGATATTCCTGAACAAAACAGCTATTACACTTTTGCAAGAAAACATGTCACATTACCCTCCCGCCAGTAGTCACCTGTTTATGGAATTGGCACCTCTTTTCGGTTTGGAACAGAGGGGCTTCAGATGTTTTATAGCTAAATCGAGGGAAACACTAAGCGTTGCCATGGAGAGGAGATGTTTTCATTTGTTTTTGGTTCTTTACTTGTATTTTGGTCTGGTATTTGGGGATTCGATTCCTTAACTACTTTACCACTTCCTAGGCATCCCAAAGAAGTGGATGGGATGGGCGTGGGTGTATATGGTATAGAGGGAAATAGTTCACAATACTGGGTGATGACCACACTGCAAGGATTATTTAAGGCACTGCTATTGGTGTCTGCGTGGGGTGTTGGACTAGAGGCTGCAGTAATGCAGCAGCAAGCAGATAGAGCTTGGAGACAGCAGCAAGGTCCTACAATCGGCTCTTACTGATTCAGGGAGAAAAGTGTCTTTGCCACAGTCAGTCATTGGTGTCTCTGTTGCAGCTGTGTAACTCACAGGTAACTGCTGGCCTTTGACACATGGTTCTTTGGAAGTAGGTATGGGGCAGTCACTGGTGCGCCACTATGGATGCTGCTGGAGAGCAGTGGTCCTGTGTGCTGGTGGAGCCTGTTTTCCATTAGATGTATGGATTCAGTGACCACAGAAATACCCAAAATCCTGAAGTATGACACTCAAATGTGTAATGGAGGGAAAAATGGATAAAAAACTAAAAATAAAAGAATAGTTAATGTGGAGGAGTTGTACACACATACCATGTGTGAAGACACCTGAACATTGTCAAGGCTGCCAAAGAGGTTAAGAGGTGTGGCACGCAAATTACCCTTCAAATTTTAGCTGTTTTACGTTTGGGAAAATTAGGTAGTGTTTGTAAAACTTTTGAAGTGCTAAGTATTGTTAAAATAATCCTTACAGTTCTTTCATTCAAGGACTTGGCTCAGGGTGCTCAGCAAATATTAATGAGTTTCTCATCATAACACCCAGGAGAGGCGAGAAGCTCCAGCAGCAATTACCCCCGTCACCCAGAAGAAGAACAGAACAGTTAAGCCTAATTTTTCACAGGAGTTTCCTGAGCAAAATATTTGTACAGTCGTTCAGATGAAAAGCTCTCAGGAAGTGTTGGGAGCTCCAGCTGGCCTCCCTACAAGGTGTTGGGATTGGGGTTGGAGAGGTCACTGCTAAAGGCAGGGGAAGACAGAAGGGAAATTGATGTGAAGTAGTGAAGAATATTGATGCTGGACCTGTCCTACTTTTCCTAGTTTAAAATGTGGGTGCATACTACCCTGCAGAAGGCTGATTCCTGCGTTACCTCATTGGAAGGAAGATGGGTTTAATGCATGAAGTACAAGGGTACACAAATAGCACACTAGAGATGTTGTGGCAGCTCAGCTCTGTCCATAAGCTAACTGTGAAGGCCAAGGACTGTGATGGCCACATCATCATTTCTGCCAGTGATCTGTGTGTCACTCATTATGGAGCAAAGTCTTGCAGACACTGGCAAGTGAGGTCATGGTGAGAATGGGCACTTGAGATGTATGTAGCTGGGCAGTGGTCTTTTTCCAAGCATAGGCGAGGTTTGGGCTTTGTTTCTCTGTCAAAAAGCAAGGGCTGGGATCCCACTGACATCACTGTGGAACAGTCTGATGAACACACGCTTCAAAGAAGGTAAAAGAAATGTAGGCTCTGGTTGGATCTCATGTATTACCACAAAATCTTGATAATCTCCATGTAAATGCCCACTTCACTGTCAGGTGAGGTGCTTGGCAGCTCCCAGACAACACTCAGCAGCCCATGGGGTTCTGCCTGATATCCAGTTCAGGCCTGCACCCTGTCCTCTTGCAGAGTTTTGCACCACAGCACTGTGAAACTGTGACCCCAGATTTACCGTGGGGAGGTCAGACCATGACCTGTTGGCATTACAGTGAAGCCTGCGAGCAAATTCAGGTTGTCCACAGGCATCAGCTGAAGATTCTTTGCTTTTCATTAAGTTCATTACGAAGCTTCTTTGAAAAAAGCAGCTTCATATTCAGAACAGCTGCAGACATATTCTTAGCAGCATAAATAATTCAACTTGCAAACACATAGTGTGTTTGCTGAGCAGCTCTATATCTGGGAGGACGGAGGCTGAAGTAGAGGGGCACCTGATGGAAGAGGTGCAGAAGAGGCAAGGTGATGAAACTATGCAAAGTGATGTAGAAACGGGAAAGGTAGTTTGGGAATGTCAGCTCCCTTTCAAGGAGCATTCATGTTAGCTGGAAGATGGCAAATGTCGTGATATAAGGATTCTTACTTATTTCTGCTGCATGTAGTTAGGCTGTGGCAATCACCGCTGTAAGATACAACTAAAGCTCCGAGATTTATAAAGAACAAATGAAAAATGTATACAGGCAGCAAAAGAACCCATGGCTGCAGCAGTAAATATCAAGAAATGAGTCTGGAGGGGTTGCACTCTGCAGCAAGCCCTTCCCCAGGGACCACAGGTTCACCCTGGGGAGTAGAGGAGTATCGCTGAAATGGTGCATTTTAATACAAACCCACAGCGTTCAGTAAAAGGGCTCTTTTTATAAATTTTGCAGCGTAGATCCCATTAGTTCCATAAGGATTTTAATAACAGCTATTTAGCTTACCAATTTCAGCCTTTAGCTGTGGCAACATTAAATTTTAAAGTCATTTTTTTCAAAGGGCAGCATCATTTTTCCTGAAATACTGCCTCCCTGCCACAGATCTACACAAGTTCATTTTAGGAGATATCGAAGGCAGAAAGCCATCTCTAATAGACTGTTTGTTTTTCTGTAGAAGACATTGAGCACTGTGGCAGGGGCAGGAGCGTGAGGCAGGGCTGTCTGCAATGGGAGTACTCAAAGAGTTCAACAAGAGTTTGCGAGACCCCTTCATGCCAGAACGTTCCCACACAAAGCCTCACCCAAAAAGCTGAAATTACAGTTCTGTTAAAGGGAAAAATGAGAGAACGGCATGCAGTTTTTGAACTAGAGGAGCTGTTTACCTCCCATAGAACAGCCCCTTGAAGGTGTGAGCGTCACCCGGGGTTGAAGGGCTGCCAGAAAGCCCGTGGAGGGATGACCGCTGGGACATGGAGCATGGGGAATGTCTCCTGGGGGGGACGCTCCGCTTATCTGACTGATATACACCAGGATGGTGCGGCGTTCCGTATCCAAACACGTCTTGACACTGGAGATTGTGCAGATCCCTGCGCTCTGGAGGGCGGCCAGGGCAGCACGCCCACCCTGTGCAGCTCACCCTGATGGGAACAGGCAGGGGACTGCAGAGATCTGTTATCAGGGGCAAGGATGTGTCACTCTGATGTGCCGGGGGTGGGGGGGGCATCAAAGAATTATGGCTTAAATCCGTTCTTAACAGAAAAATCTTTTCGAAGTGCCTGACTTCAAGCTGTGAAATCACCCCAGGAGCACGCTGTTATCTCTGGGGGCAGCACAGGCCCACCTCTGCCTCAAGTGTGGGTCCAAAAAAGAAAAACAAAGCTGTATAAAGCATCCCTGTGGCACAGCAACATGCTTGCCAAGCTGCTTCCTTCCCCCTCACACCCACTGGTGGACAGGCTCAGAGGAGTGAGTGGGATCTTTAGGCCCACAGCAATAAACTTACTTTGTGCATGTATATTTTGGTCCTGAATTTAACTCTAATTCCCTCTCATGTTATTTTGCAGCTGGGTTTGCACTTACACAAATACTTCTGTCATCCCCATTTCTTAACTAGTCTTCACTTGCAGTGCTTCTGGAGGGACTAGAGAGAAGACACTTCTTTGAGAAAGTACTTGTGCCAAGAACTATCTGAGAAACATTATGAAAACACAGTTTTGCTCGATATCCTGTTAAATTACAGAAATTGTGCACAGGGTCACAGCACCGCCAGCAGAACATAAGCCTGCACCATAAAGGCTTTCAGGTGTGCAGGGGGTGTCATTTAGCATGGAAGTCTCTCAATTTCTTAAGGAAATTTGTGACAGCTGATACTGATATTACAAGTAAGTCTTGCTTGGAAAGTGAAGTCCCAGCTCTCACATCAAAATGCTCCTCTGGTTAAGCGGAATTCTTCCATTTCCCACATTCTCTCCAGCACCTGAAGGAAAATGGAACCAAGCACCAAAATAATAAAAGACTTTTATTAGGCAAAGCCTTGCTCAGGTTAATCAAAAGGCATCTGTATGTGTTTTGCTAGGTTATTTAGGTTTAGGTTATTTAGGTTATTTAGAGGCTGCCTCCTCTACGACTCTTGCAGCCCATCAGAATCACCAGAGGGCTTTCAGGCTCATCAGTGGAAATTACACCTGTACTTATGCTGCACTTTCTCGCTTCGGATGAGAAACAACCACCAGGGAGGCCTTAATTTATCACATCCTTTCTCTCCCTGGCTGAAGATTCACCCCGGATGTTTGGGCGCATTGCCCTGCAGCACGGTGTCACACCCTCTCACCAGGAGGCAGGCTGTGTGCTGTGACACATTTGTACCATACACTCTTTAATCTCCTCCTGGGTCTGCCCAAACCCAGTCATCCCCACAGACAAGTCCCCACTCAGGGGGTCCCATCTCCCCCGCCAAGACAGGGGGGACCTCGCGAGACCTGACTTCACCTGTGAAGTATTACAAAGACCTGAACCTTAGGAGATCCTTTGTTCGGGCTGTGTTCAGGGAGCATTGTTTGTCCTCGGCAAGCTCTGGGAAAAAAGCATCCAGTCAGCCTCTGAGTCAGCTCCTGCCTGAAATGAGTTTAAACGCTCCCATGCACATGCAACTTAGAGTTGGGCAGACAACATCAGGGGAGCTGAATTGCATCCGCTCTAAGGAGAAAATTGAAATAGAAATGAGTCTTTTTCCTTCAGCTCTGCCTTTTGTTGTGCCCCGCAGGCAGTGTGCACCTGTGACCATGTGTCCTCCAAAGTCAATGTACACATGCCTGGAAAGAAAAAGGGCGAGCTTTATTTTTTATTTCCAGTCTCTACTAGAAGAGCCTCTGTTCTCCTCCTATTCAACAAGAACTCTGTGTTCAGCGTCACAAACAATGTAAGCACTCGACATGCCTCAGAAGGGAGGTTTAAGAATGAGTCGCGAAGATCAGTTCCTTATGAGTGACAACTCTATATTTAAGGAAAGAGGCAAGCAGTCACTACAGAAACAACAATACCAATTGCAGTGCTGTCCTCCATCTGCCAGGAGCCGTCTTCCTCCCTGACTGGGTCAGAGGCGTGGGTGGTGGGAGCTGCTCATCCTCTTTGACACAAGGCAGTGGCAGTTTTCTGGAGTGCCCTGGGCTGGTGGTGTTCCAGTGAGGCCAGTGAGGAAAGCTCTGCTGAGGGGTGTTTCCATGTAGAAGGGATGAAGAAACAGCTTGGGGCAATGACACCATAACCCAGTACAGCTGTTTCTGCAGTGATCATTTGTTTGCATCCTAGGATGCAGTAAAAGAGCAGCTTGGAGCGTTTGTGTTGCTGCTTATCCTCTGGCTGGGCTGTTGTTAAAACTAATGAAATGCTCACTCAATGAAGTGTTTGGGATGAGGTCCAAAAAAGCACTTAGGTGCCTAAATCCAAGACAGCAATTCACAGCTGCCTAAGGGCTTGGGCTCCCTCTCTTGTATACCTCTTCGCAGAGCTCCTTTAGAAACCTGGACTTCTGCAAGAGGGTGACTCTGGGTGCTGCCACCTTCGCTGGGCTCGGCCACCGCAGCCTGCGTGCTGCTGCTCTGACAGGCCCTCAGGTGAGGTGGCCATGCGCAGGGTCCTTCAGGTTCCTGGGACTGTGCCCTGGGCTCTTGGTTCAGGTTACTCTTGCTCAAACCATGGCTGGTGCTGCCCTTCCCCCGTTGGTAGGATCACTGTGAGGGTGATACTGCTTGCTGGCGCTGTGGACTGTCTCCAGCTGGAGAGCCACGGTGAGCATGGCACAAGTCAAAGAAAGCAGCAGGGAAGAGGCTGCCACTAGCCTGGCTTGGGTAAATTTGCTGTGGGTGTGGAGGCTGGATGGGACATGGAATGCCAGGCTCAGAGCTACTCGTACCATGGCCTGTCAATGGAGCTGCACAGAAACAACTTAAAGACATTCATAACGCAGTATAAGATTCTTCCATTAGCCAGCTCCCCTACAATGTTTCAGGATGTCTGTCCATGTGCCTCTTTCCTCAAGACAGAGCTCAAATTGGAACAGAATTCCAGTCATTGAACTTCAGTGACTGACAGGGAGCAAGAGAAAGGAGTGCAGCTGCTATTCTGCTCCTGAAAAAGTCAATTACCTTTCAGGAAGCTCTTTAGAGAAGCGAAGAGCCATGGTGCTTGTGCTGGGAACTCATTATCTGGGACGGCAGCACCCCAGCCTGCAGCCCAAGTATCCATTTGGGTGATCTGACAGAAACCTCTCAGCCTTGTTCATGTCTTTTGCTGTGAGATCATTAAGCTTTGCCAGGTTTCTCCTCTCATCTGACAAAGCAGTTAGGGCCCATGTAGCAGATTCTTGCACCTTTCAGATATATGTCTCAGGTAGGGCTCTACACGCACAAGCTGTTTTTCTCATTAAGCCCTTCAGTTAACGCAGTTTACCTAAATCCATGTTGGACTGTAAAAGGCATAATCGATCTAACACATACACTCCTGATGATGTCGGGGAGTGGCTGTAACAATCCAGCAGATGGGCTGATCTGATAGCTAGTAAATTTGGGATGACAAGCAAGGTTTATCATGTTAAACCAGATGCTGTCAGCACCCTTCAGTGCTGCAAAAATGCTCTAATTCTTCATAAAGCTATTATTGAGACATATAAAGAAAATGTGAGCTTCTCCTGCTCCAGTTGTCTGCTGCGTGCTCCTCTTGCTACTGTCAGGACAGCCCAGTTTGGTGGCATGTTTCTGAGATGGTTTTGAAGATCAGTTTTGGTGTCTTCTCTGCCTGCAGTGACATTGGCAGGGTGAAGATGAGGGCTACTTTGGGAAGAAAAAGGGATCGTCTGTAGGTCTGTCCATGCGTGTGTATCTGGCTGGGCCCCAAGCTCCAGTCACACTGCAATCTGTATTTCAAAGCGACCATCATTCCTACTCAGATTACCGGTGCTGGCAGAGAGCAGGGCTGGCAAGTGAGCTTTCAAGAATGTCTTTATCCTTTGCAATCCATATGAATTAGATCCAAGTAGTAATATTCCTGGACAGCCAGATACACAGATTTTGCAAAGGTTGGGAACAGCAAAGCACACATATTAATAAAACAGTCACAGTGCTCTTGGGTTTGTTCTGATTGTAATGATTGTAAGCAGAAGTTTTCTTTTATCTGGTTCAAAGTCTCTGCTGCTTCAAGCTCAGAGCTGTTGGAGGCAGCTGGATAAGAGGGCTACGATCAATGGGCAGAAGAATCTGATCCAGGAAGTACCAGCAGTCTACTTTGGCAAGTTCAGTGGAAGTGTGAAGAGAGAGGTTTTCTGAAGGCTGATTCCCCCATCACCGTTAACAGGACGGAAGCTCAGTGTACCTTACCAAAGGTGTCCTGGCTTACAGAAAAAGCTCCATTCCCCTGGACATGTGCAAGCATATCCATAACTGTATATAATGGCAAAAGCCAGTATCACATCAACTGTCACTTCTGTTGTTCTCTTAATACAGGCTTGCTTTGATGAGATGCTGTCAACAGGGACAAATATAGGACCTATTCTAAAAGTACTGGGAACTGAAAAAAAAAAAGAATCAAAATCGGTGCCTCTGATGGTACCAGTCTGCTTAGCAGAGATTTTGCTCTGATAGTCAATAAATTCTCCCTACACGTTTTTGAAAGGTAAGTGTTAATAGCTGCCATTAAGAATCAAAGTCTTTGTATTCCAGAGGCCAATGCACCCAACATCTCACCTCATTTGCAATTGCACAGGTTTATCATTTGCGTTATGTTGTCTCTTTTAACAGAAGTCCCAGTGAAATTAACCAATGTTAGATTTCAGGTGCAGCAGAAAAATGTACAGCGAAGCACATTTATGCTAGAGACAGACTTTTGTGCCTGGGTACACTGCAGTGGATATTGCTGAAAAGGGCAGCTTTTCTGCAAAGTTCTGTCAGATCCCCCTCAGCAGGAAACAATTATCTGTAATACCAATTTCCTGCAGAATTTTGCAAATCCTTCCCTACAGGGATTTCACCTTTCATTGTTTCCCCTGTACAGAACGGAAAATGTAACTGCAGTGGTACAGAATCAGATCTAAGCCATATTTTACAGCCTCTGGCAGCTGAAAAAAATAATTTCATCTTGAACTGGAGGGAGATGGACAAACAAGGTAGTGGCTGATGACTGGAGTCCCAAGATGACCTCTGAGGTCCCTTTGTGATGCTGTGGTTCTGTGCCCAGATGCACCTGAAGGAAGAGGGGTGGGGGGCAGGGTGGTGGGGTCCATGGCAGACTGCACTTTGCTGTCTTCACCTGTTCTCTTTCCGTTCAACTGTGGCAGTGCACGGTAACCAGGCAGGATTACAGCCATGACAAGCACAAATTACATTTTTGGTGTGTTTTCTGCATTTTGTCTCGTTCCCATTTTCCAAAACGAGATCTCTACGTGTATGGAACAACCGTGCCTGTGCAGGCTGTCCAGGAAATAACCCATGGCATTGGAAAGAAGATCCGGGACTGCTGTATGTTTGTGCAGACCCCAAAATGAGATGCCTGAGTGCCCAGGGAAAGAGAACTCATGGGATGCTGCTGGGGATGGGGGCATACTGCCAGAGCAGGGACTTCTCTCTTGGAGCAATCCAGTCCAGATAGTCCAGAGCTATCATACACCAAGGTTTCCTTGCAGAATCCACCCTCTTCCTCCAGCACAGACATTTCTAGAGGGACAAAACCAACAGGGACGTTGGCTGTATATAGGGTTTCTGCATGGGCAGCAGTGCAGGCAGAACCCTGGGACACCAGCCACCCTCAATTTCAGCACAACATGGTGACCATGGTGGGTGTATTTTGCACCAAGAAGGCCTGTCCCACACTGTCTGTCTGCCTGTCTGTGGCAACCGGTTTCACCCAGTCCTGATAGAAGAGGCCAGAAAGGCCCCACAGGTTTGTGACATGCATTGAGCTGGGGCCATCCTTAGCACTGCTCACCCAGGTGAGGCCTGGCCATGAGGAGAGCAGGAGGAGCCATAGGGTGGTGTGAAGGGCTGGGCCCTGCAGCAAGCCAGGCCTCTGTGTGCATGGAGCAGCTCCTTCGTTGTTTGTCCACCTCCATCCTGAGCTATTTATTAACTCCAGCCCAGGTGACCTGACATTCAGGTAAGCCTGATCCAATTTTCCGACTGAGGGAGCCCTCAGATCTTTACCGCTCTTAACCAGATTTCATCACGGCAAGCAAATTAACCTCCAAAGTCTGATCTTCAGTGCCAATAGCAGCAAGCACTAAGTGTGTGCAGCTGCTGGCAAAAGGAAACTCAAACCCTTGCTAAGGCATGGCTGCAAGAGGGGAGAAGGAGCACCGGAGCAGGCCTGACACAGCACCAGGCCCAGCTCCCAGCTGGGGGGCCCCAGGTGTCCCCATGTGCTGGCTGGAGGCACCCAGGCAATTGCAGGACAGAAAAAAATATTTAAAAAAATGGGAAGAGCCCTCTGGGGTATTTTTCAAGTTGTTACTCTCACTACTGGAAATGGAAAGATGAAAACCAAATTTTTCAAGGTATTTTGCTTTTTAGAAATTAGAAACTTAATCTATAGGTGTCCTTTTTTATTTTAGATCAGCTGGAAAAGTCTTGCTCAAAAGCAATGTTTTCCTTCAACTTAGTAAAAAGGCAATGACAAAATCTGTTATTTCAGGAGGAAGGGTTTTAAGTCGCAAAAATCCGAGTAGCCCTGCTCCCAATTGTGGGTGCTTGAAGCATGCCCAAGGCACATCCATGTCCACCTGAAGCTGAAATCCGCTCCTCTTTGGGTCCTTGCTGCTGGCCTGGAAGCTGCAGGGCAGCTGCCTTGTTTCCTCCATTTCCTCCTTGGCAGAAGGGGATACGAAGCACTGTGCTGCCGTCCAGGCAGTGCAGGCACAGCTGTGGAGGCACGCAGACCCACAATGCTGAAAACTGAAGCTCTGGAGCACTTCTACAGTGCTGTTAATAGCCTTTGATGTTCATCCCAGGTCACCCATCTGTATTCATGGTCTTTTTACTTGCTGGAGTTCTCTAGCAACCTTCAATCACCCAAAATCCATTTCCCACTGGACATCTCAGAGGAACAGGGCAGAAATGTAATTTACATGGTAACCAAGGTCTCCTTCAAGGAAAGTGGAGGATCTAGATGTATCAGAAAAGATTTATCTACATAATCCAGAAAGAGCGAGTATACCGATCAAAAATTTGGATTTTTTTAATTCCCAAGTCCAGTTGACCCTAAAAATGTTGTTTTTTAAAAACTAGGAGAACAACAACCAAAGAAAAGCTATTTGTTGCAGTGAGGTTCATATTCCAGAAATGCTTGTGGAGTGGCTGCAGATGACGAGACGTGATCACAGGCTGTCCTGCTGCCCAGGCAGGGCAGGAGGGGAAGCACACCTAACGCTCAGCCCCGATGTTTTGTTCTTATCCTTATTGTGGTGTAGCTGCCCCATGACGTGTCACAACGTTGACAAAAACCAACAGCAGGCAAACAGTGACTGGGAGCACTGCTGATGGTTTCTGAGCGCAACGGGAGAAGCAGCCGCGCGGGATCCTGGCACTGCTCCGCAGAACATGCTCGAGCAGCGTGTGATCGCCGAGCTGCTCTCTGTAGTCCTTCTGCTGCGCGCTCCCTGACTGACAGCACGGGCCAACCCCTGCTTCCCTCCTTCATCGTAAGGGAAGCTTATCTGGCTGCTGTGCCAATAAAAATAAATCATCTGCTGGCCTCGTGTTCTGTGCGGATGAAAACAGTCATCAGTGCTCTGTGTACTTCCACGCTAACTTTACGCCTACAGCATTTTTTTCAAATAAAATCGCAGGATTTTGAAGAGACTTCTCTGTGCTTGAGAGGAACAGAGGGCTGGGGCTCAATATGTGCAAATGATGAGGTTACAATACTTGCATTGTTAAGTCTAAATAATGGTTTTTCAAATTAGGTTTGCATGTATGAGTTTAATGTTCTCATTGACTAGAGCAATGCACAATAGACCACCCACAATTTGGGAGAGCACTATGAATTTGTCCCTCTGTGGGCAGGCATCGTTTAGTTTTCCATCCCCATTCTGTCAATGTATCTTCAGCCTGCCTGTAGCCATTCATGCCAGATAAGCTGCAAGCAAATCTGAATCACATAATCTTCCATGGGAGCTTTGTACGCAGTTAAACGATGATTTCAATTGAGGGAGCCCAAAGCCTGGAGAGCTGACAGCTGTACCAATGGTCCCAAATCCAGCTTCTGCATTTTGCACCCATTCGGTTGGGAGTAAATCAGGACTCATTCTGCTGAGGTCAGAGATTTGCACCACTTTAAAGCAGGAGTGAGTGAACATGCCTCATCTGACAATGGAACCAGGTAGCAGGTTACAGTTTTCTACCATTTTTGGGAGTCTCTGCTGCTTTACAGTAATTTTGTCATTGCTCCAATTACTACTCCCATAATTTTTAAATAAAACAAGTGCATAAGCAGTCAAATAGGATGCAGTTTGTGGGGGAATCCTTCCCCCTCAGATCATATCTGAGGTAAAATTAGGTAAATCGAAGCCACTGCGGGAATAAATGCTGGCTGTGTTTCCATCTGGAACACGTGTCCTTTCCCCTCCCTGGCACTGGTTGATGGGATGCTTGGGCAGGTTATTATTTATGTCAGTGCACACTGGCGGTACCAGGCATGCCTCGGTGGTAGTGAAGGGAAGTATTAGCGGCGGCATCTCAGCACAGCATATGTATGTGATGAGATAATAGACATCTGGCACTGAGCGGCTACTGGGACTCTGTAAATCCCTTGTTTTGTAGTTTTGTGCAGAAAAACTACCTCCAGCACAGTAGATGGTTGCAGAGTCTGGAGTAATAAATTAAAGATCATGTTGGTCCTTCTAAAGCGCTGAGCTGTGCGATGCTGCTTTCAGATCCCCAGCTGAGTGCATGTGCCTGGACAACCCCGAGGATGCCGGTGCCTGCACAGGATCTCAGGGAGCTCTCAGGTGTCCCCGGGCTTTGTTTCAAGGCCCTGAGGTTTGCTTTGCTTCCTGCATCCCATCATTTTGGCCAGGCCAGGAGGCTCAGCACAAGCACTGGGGCTGGATGCACCCCACCTGAGACCCCCACTGGAGTGACCCTCACACAGGAGGAGTTGTGATCCCAGCCCTGTCAGTGCCTGGGGTTCAGGAAGCCTGGGGTTCCTCCATTCTGGGCCCAAACAGACACGGGTGCCACGTTTCCCCCTTCTGGGATCCAGGCACGCCTCTGGGCAGGGAGAGACGGGTGTTGAGGTCCCTGCTCCAGGCACACATTACCCTCTGCATGCAATTACTGTTTAGGATAAACGCCCTAACAGCCCCTGTTATTAACTCAAGGCTAACATACAGTTAATCTCATTCCAAATCAAGGAAATTACAAATGCCATTAACATGCGCTGCTGTTAAGAAACACAAGCGTAAACAATTCATTAGAGAGTGCTGTGATTAGGGCGAGCCCGCTGCAGAACACACAGCATGTTCAGCTCCCCAGTGAGGCATTTCCAGCTCAAAATCCCTCGGGATGAGTACAGAACCAAATTCAGCTCCCTCTTGCTCTGCGCTGTGGCTGTGGTGACTTTGCTTTGCTGGTGGTTTGCATCCTGTGCCTTTATGTGCTAAACTGGTGGGGTATTTGATTTCCAGCACCAAGAATAGGAATGATTCCAGTGCATGATATTCTGCAAACATTTATTGGAGGAGCCAGGTCTGAGCAAAAAAAGAAATTGAATAGAGGGATGTGGAAAAATCTCTTTATGCCTATAAAAGGATCACTTCAAAACCACAGGATTTTGTATAGGAACCTTTTTCCTTAAATAGTAGAAGCAGTCGCAGTTGCATTCCAGCAGTGTAAGAAATGGGGGTTAGTGGAGAGCCACAGTGTCCGACAGCAGCTTCCTCTCCTTCAGGCTCCTCTTCTTCCTCCCCCCCCACATGAGTGCCTTGTCCTGGCCCCAGAGTCTGAGCAGGTAAGGAGGGAGCGTGAAAGCAGTGTAACTGCAGCAGATACATGTTTATGCACTCCTATGTAATCAAACTCACATACATATGTCGTAGAGTTAAAGAGCAGCTGCCCAGTGGGATCTCTCTGCATTCCTCCAGAAACACCTTTCTCTTGAGTTTTCCCCTAGAAACAAACACACCTTGGCAGCCAATGTCACTGTCCTCCACCACAGGCTCATGCCTGCAGCCTTCTCCCTGCCCATTGCCAGGAGGAGGGGGAATAAAACCAAAGCTCCTCGCGGTTCCCGCAGGAGGGCAGTGGGCCAAATCCTGCTGTGCAAAGCCCTGCTGACATCACAGGGATTAGGAGGGCTGCTAATCAGGGCAGCGGGATTTGTGTCAACCCCTGACTTCAGCTGTGATGCTGAGTCCCCCAGCGTCAGAAACTCGGTGAACTCCAGTGTCCCCCTTTGCAGTAGATATAGGGTGAGGTGGGGAAAGGAGACGGGGTTTCCATCTTCCAGATGGAAGGGCTTGATCAAATGTGATGCCTTTTGTGGGGGTTTAGAGACCACCGAGACCACCAAGTCACGTTCATTATGGTCAACTCTGTAAGAGGAGCTGCATGCGTTCAGATCAATACACTAAAAGGACCCAGGCTGCCCTCAGCCCATCCCTGCACCCCATGCCTGGGCAAGTGCTTGCAGACATCTGGATAACCTGTTCTACAAAACCCCTGGTGGTGGAACCTCCTCAGCCTCCTGAGGCACAGCATCTCAGTGTTACTGCCCTTACTTCTAGGAACAATTCTTAAATCCATCTTAAATCTTCCTTCACTCCCAGCTGACCCCAGTACACGCCCTCACTAAAGTTTTAGCACGTGGCTCGTATCTGCAGCAGGGACAGAGAACAGTTTATTTGCTTTCCTTTGGCTCAGCCCCTAATGTGAAAGATGTTATTTCACCCCCCATCCATCTCTCCTTTAATCCACCCGTTTCTTCAGCTTACCTTCCTGCCTGCCTATATCTGTATGAAGCTGCTGAATGGAGGGAAGGGTGATGTCATGCACGTTGCATTTCTATTTACATTTTCCATGATGGAGGGTTTGGGTTTGCTTTCCAACAGGATGACATCATGGGAACACTTGTGTGACCCCATCACAGGGGCAGGTCCCCTTGTCCACCCATGTCCTATGTGGTTGGTCCCACCCTGGGCAGAGGTGAGCATCAGTCGTGAACTGCACCTCTCTTCTTTTTGATCCAGGCCTTTTCCAGTAAAATTGTTAGGGCTGTTAGCAAAGGATAAAAATTACTCCTGATGTAGTTGCTCAACCTCCTTTCCAGAGAGCAACACATCATGCAGCTGGAGACACGCTGTCGGAGCAAGCACACTCAATGTACTGGTCTAGCAAACACCTCCTGAACATTTTTTAATGTGACCTGGCAGCAGACCAGGATAAATGGCATGTTCTTTTTCCAGCGCTTTGGCCCAAAGTGTGTATTTCAGAGGCTTAAAAGAACAGTCAGTCAATTAAATGTGATAAACGGGGCCATTTGTCACCAGCATTTTAGCTTTTCTTTTAAAGTATAAAAGGAGATAATGAGCAGGGCTTGAAGAAATCCTTTGTGGTGTTGGGAGCCAAGGGCACATGATACACGGAACGGATTTTCTGCCTCTCCCATCATGCGAATGAGATCTGACAATACTCCCCCTCATGACACAGAAATCAGAGACGATGTTCAGAGAAAAAAAATCACTAATGGATGAAGAACCAGTGACATGTTGCAGTGAAGATAAGAAGAGAAATGCACTTAGTTAAGGGCAAGTCTACCCCCATTTGCATTCTTTACGTTCCTATTTCAGAGGCTGCTCAAGAGGTGCACAGAGACAGCTGTGGAGCACCTTTAGCTTACAAAGAAGCCTCAGGTAGTGTAGTTACTGACACAACAGCTACTCAGAAGCCAGCATGGTATGCATCCAGGGGCAGGCAGCAGTTGATGGAAAAAGATATTGATCATTCCCTTTCCCTTTCCCTTCGCCTCCCTTCCCTTCCCACAATGGAGAGGGGACGCAACTGCATTGGGCTATGACAGAAGGAGTCCTGCACAGTATGGGAGCTGGGGCTGGATGCAGAGCTGGAGTGCTTCCAGCTGTCTTTTAAAAAATAGCACCTTTACTTCTGGCATGTTCTGAACGCATTTTGCTCTGTACCATCCTTTCCTGTCAAGGGTATCTAGGAATTGGAAAACATTTAGTGCAGGATGTGAAACTTCTCTGCATGCATGGGATGTGAACATACTGCCTGTATTGAGTGTGTTTCTCACTGGAGTGTGCCCAAATGTGATGTTGCACACATTGGTCAATGTTGATTCTGCATCCTTTTCCCATTTCCCCTCTGCATCTGCCCACTTGTGCTGGCACAGTACAAAGTTACTCTTACTTTACTTGTTTTCCTGTACCAATCATCAGTTTATACTGAGGATATTGAGGCTGGAATGCCAGTAAATATGGCTGTACACAAACAGGAGCAGGCATTTTAGGGACAACTGCTGACAGTTTGACTCTGCAAACTATCTTTAATTTATGTCCGCCCTGTGCTGTCTTGCTAGCATTTGGTTTAGTCCTGAGATGAAAACCTGCCTTCTTGGAAACATGGGCGGCCTCAAACACACCTCTGACACTAAATAAGTAATGCGTGCCATGCAAAGAAACACACTTTTAGGAAAACTTCCCAGCTGCACCAGCATAATCAGGAAGGAATGGAAGTAACTCGAGAGAAAGGATCAAAATCTTTTCAAAGGGATTAGATGGAAGTAGGCCCCAGTCAGGTCCCAGAGGAGCAGACACCAAACAGGCAGCTCGGCCAATGGCTCAGTATCAGGTTAACCTCGAGTCAGTGAGCTTTCAGCTTGTAAGGAACTTTGTGCATGGCCTCTGTGGGGCTCTGCCTGGAGGACTGTCCTCCTCAGCCACCCTGCGACAGAGGCAGCTGCATGCTTTGGTTGGTAACACTGTGCCAGAGGGAAGCTTCATCAGGCTTCAAACAACTGTGTTAAGACCAGTCTTCGAGCTGTACCAGAACTGCCATTAGCTGTGGGCTCGCCCCTGCCTCCCCTGGAAGTCCCAGTCCACAGTTTGCCCTTGCTGTAAGTGTGGGATAATCCTGCCAAAGCCCTTGGTGGGCTGCCCATTTCCTCTCCTTCCAACTCGTTTGCTTCCAAAACAAATTCCTGTTGCAAAGGCTCAGGCCTGCTTAACTCCATATTCCTCCCCGTAACACGATGCCTGTTGTGTGTGAAGGTGGGCAGGTACAATTCAGTGAATGCTAAAGGAGAAAGATCCCAAGCACTTGTTGGAAGTGATTGGAAAGTAATACCCCATGAAACAACATCCTAAACAAAACAGAGGGCTGAGTGCTTCAGAAGCGTTTGGCTGTGACATGGCATGTGCTCGAAAGCACAGTGCCTTACCCATGGGCAGGCACTGGGGCTGTGGGAGCCCTGGCAACAGCTTTCCCTTGCATGCTCATGGGACTACATGTGAGGCGGCTGTGCAGGGGCACTGCCACCACCCATGGTCACCAAACGGTGATGAGACCAACCACTGCGATCTCCAGATATGGTCCAAGGAGTGAATGGTTTGCTAGCATCCACAACATTTGTCTGGGCTAAGTGACTAGGATGTGGAGAAGGGGCACCCTCTGACTCCCAAAAATAGAGACTTACAACTTCACAAAGATAGTTTGTAAACACCATGCCTTTCCTCCTCTTGTTAGCTCCACAGAAAGTTCAGCATCTTTAAAACTGCATTAGCCTCCCTGAGGGAGGCTTGTTTTCAGATCTCTTCTCAACGTGATTTGGAGCAGGGATATCAAAGGCAAGGCAAATCTGGTCCCCTGCTGACTGGGATCCATTTGGAGCTGGTCTGAGCAGTTGCAGCTTGCGATGGTGTTCGCAGTCTTTTGAAATATTTACGTATCTGACTGACAAGAGAGTTATTTAGTAAGTTATGATGTCTGCAGTTCTGTGTAAACAATTTACAGTGCCATGATTGATGCTGGGTGCTGTTTGGAGAGCAGCAAGCCCGATTGTATATACTGAGCTTTGGTTCGGAAAGTTCAGCCCCAGGACTGGGCAGTATTATTACCTAATAAATAACAACAGTTAGTCATTTGGACTCACACTGCTTTTGGCACTCATAAAGCCATGCAAACATGACTGAACTAGCTCAATGCTTATTGTGAAGCTCTCAGCCATTCAAGAGTCAGGAACCTCTGCAGAGGTGCCCTGCATAGAGCCCTGTCAGAGCACCCAGCTCTGCTTCTGCCCTAAATGTTCCGTGCCGGTGATCTCCGCAACACACCTCCCACTGGGTGGAAGGAAATGGCTGGTTTTGGTGGGACAGACAGTGCAGATGTGGGCCATTGCACTTCAAGCCCCTTCTCCAAATCTAGGGGATGGAGGCTGGGAAGTAAGTCTCACCACGGCCAGAAGGCAAACCCAACCCCTGCAGAGTCCAGATAAATGGGTTTGCACAGCTTTAGGCCATGGTACGTGTGTGGGTTTGCTCTCCTGGCACAGCCCCAGGTCTCTTCCCACACAGCTGCATACGCAGTGGCCCAGGGCTGCAGGAGGGGCCATGGGCTCAGGGAACATGGTGTGGCCTGTCCCACACCCCTGGCTCCACCATCAGGGCTGCAGGCCCCATGGTTGCCTCCACTCCTGGGGTAGAGAACTTGGTCTTGAGTTGATCCTGGCCTTGACCTGGCCTGGCCTGGGTGCCTGTATCTCTGCCTTCATCAATTTTACTAATCTTCTTTCAATGCTACATTTTTCTGTGCCCTGCCTCAGGTCTCTGAGACATCCTGGAGGGATAGGATTTCTGCCTTGATGCTTTGGGTCACATCATCAAAAACCTCTTTCTGTGTCCATTACAGGTGTGCAGGATTAAGCAGAATTGAGAAAATTCTATTCTTTGGTACCAGAGGTGTTTCCAGCTCCACTGGGGCAACACAAGAGGGCAATTGCTGTGGCTCACAGGTGCACACAACCCAGCTGCTGAGCTACTGCAGATGGCTACAGCTCCATGAGACATCAGAGCACAAAGTGGGGCGTGGCCTAATGTCATACCAAGAGGAAATAAGAGGGTTTGGTTCAGTTCTAGCTGCAAACAAGTCATTTCAGTTCATTGACATTCTTTGTTTCTGGAATTAAGTCACTTGGACATTTCTGAAGCAACATTTTCAAGATCATGCAGTTCCCTCAGATTTTCTGTAATTTGTCTTTCTGACCTGGTTGTGTACAAGGACAAGGGTATGAATGTCATACGGTCTCATGAACTGGAAAGCAGGGCAACCGTGTGCAATGCAGGAGCTGTGTGAGAACTCTTGCTGGTGAGAAAATACTTGGAAAGAGAGGAAGAGAAAGCACTTTCATGCTACCAAGCAGCATCTCAGATTGACCAGTACAAGTGAGAAATTTTAAAAGAGATGTAAGAACTTTATTCCTGAAATATTCTTTCAGAAACATTCACAGTCTGAGGTCTATTCCAGTTGCTGTGAATAAATTTGGAAGAGAATTAAAGAAAGGAATTGACCCTGGAACTGACACAAGATGAGTTGTTGGATGTGAGCAATGGCTGGATGAAGGCTTTACATACCCACTTGAGGAAATATGATCTTCACACAGATATTGATTTAAATTTGTTAAACTGTGATACTACATCCATGTTGCTGAAGATGCCTTGTGTGATGGAAAATACAAGGAGGTCTTTCCAGTTCAGACTGAAAAAAGGAAAAGGATGTCTGAGACAGACTTTCCACATATTGCACTCACCATGGGAGAAAAGTAATACTCCATGCCATCGTGACGTTCCAATCTGTTTCTGCAATCATCCTCCGCCAACAGAAAAAGGCTAATTGATCCCCCAGCTTCACCAATAACACTCACTCTCAAAAGGATACATCCTTTTATTTAGTCTGTTGAAATTTACACTCAGAACAAGAAGGATCTTGATCAAAACACAGCCTGTCTCTTCCTCCTTAGGGACCTTCTGGAGAAGCACTGCACTTAGAAAAGCAAGTGAAGGTGCCAGGAGGACCGGAGGGACTGCAGGCTGATGGCACCGCTCTCAGTCTCCATGGAAATGTGCCTTGATGTAATTAGTGATAAAGAACCGGGACAAGAATAAAAATGATTCAGAGAAGCTATGGTTCTTCTCCCCTGCTTAGCTCCCCCGATGAAACCCACATAGAGCCTTGAATGGGAAGATGGGCTTCAATTATCACTGAGCAACAGCATAATGAGTTACCTTCTTTGCACTTGCTTATGAGGGTGAGTAATCCAATTCCTACCCAAACCTACACTGGCTATGGAGATTTTGCCAATATCTGATTCATCAAGATGCTGGAATAAAGTGGAATTAGAAACACAGAAAGACTGCAGATCTCTTCCACTTTGTCTTAAACACTGATTATTGCAGGCAAACTTTTTAACAGATAGCATGGAAGTTACCAAATACTTTGCTGAAAGTGTACATTCAGCTAAAATTACATACGAACAAGTGACCTGCTTGGTGAATCCTCCTTTATAATGTGCACTATCATTTTTTAATTATTTTTAATGGTAAGTCCTTCTCAGATTTGAGGACTCCAGCTGAAGTACAGAGCATTTTATGTGTCTCTGAAGTCCATTGCTCAGAAAATGCCCAGAACTGCAGGTTCTAATTTACGTGTTATTAAAAGGTTCATTTTCCAGGGCTAGAGAATCAGAATTTTAAAGAAATGAAAATACAGAATACTTTTCTGAAGAATTCCACCTGACACCAAAAGCCCTGCGCCAGGGAGCCCACCTTCATGTCCCCAGGGGTCCCCAAACGCAGGTGGAGCTGCGCTCCTGGGGACACCATCCACCAGCACAGGTCCCTGCGTCTACCTGGGGACATCAGGCATTGAATCCACAGCTGCTGATGATTACCTGCTTTTTTAATCCACATTTTATGTGAAAACAAACAAGTGGCTGCATATGTGTGTGCTTCCAGGCTCAGCTGTCGTGCGTGTGTAATAGTAGGAAGAGAGGGCTACTAGAGCAGCTTTCCTGCCTCTGAAAGGAGCCTATTCCTGGAAGTTATGGGGTTGTAGAGTTCCTGGGACAGAAACAATATGCGTGCTGAAGCTCTGCCCTGCGGCTCTGGAAGTCCTTGGCAGGGTTTGGAGATGAGGTCTGTGAGCCCCGTGGAGCGGGTGCCTGCGCTACGGCTGCTGCAGCCCCAGCAGGAGGAGGTGCCGGTCTCCAGCGTGGACATCGGACGGGGAAGCAGATCAAGTAAATGAAAAATATCTGAAGTCTTTTATAAAAGGCAATCTTATATGGCAATTTATAAAGAGCTCAAGGGATGTTATTGTTTAAATAAATATTTAAGGGAGATTCCTCCCAATTTAAACACAGAGAGCTGTAGCATGTGGAAAGCAGCAACATTTGATTACATGCATGCAAAAGGCCAAAAGCAAGCCGTTGTGAACAAAGGCACTGGTGGAGAAAGCAATTTATTTTGGTTCTGTTTCTCTGTGATAGGCTATCAGCAACCCCATTCCTGCTTAGTGCCAAAGGGCATCAGGGGTACGAAACCATGGGCAAAAAGTGGGCACACTGTGTGAGAAAGCCATTCTGCAAACCCTTCTGGTGTTTTGCACAATGGGATGTCTGGGAGTACGGGTAAGAGCAGAGTTTAGCATGGAAGGACTGTGTGCACAAGGGTGATGGGACAAAGGTGGTTGTGGACGGTCAGGCGTGACTCATGAGGTAGGTTTTGGTGGGTCTTCAACAGAGACACAGTCACAACCTTGATGGTGGACGGCTGCAAATTGCAGCCTGGGTTCACCTTTAAATGTTGCTTGATGTATCTGGGCTCAGAGATGGAAACATGGATGGGAGTTTTTCTGTGGCTACAGAGTTCCTCTTGTAGCGAGCTCAGCTCAGCCTAAGCTTGATGCTGTGCTTGGCTTGATTCAAGGATGTGCCCTCTGCCCTGCAGGCAGAAAACGCCAAGGACATAAGCACCCATACGAGAGCAGCAGAAAAGAAGAGGAAAGAAGAGAAAATCACTGCTGAGAGACAAGACATTCAACAAAAAGGGAAAACTTGCTAAAAGACTGTAAGTAGTTTTAAAAAAAAGCTTTAGAGACTTTATTTAGAGGTTATTAGGAACTTGTGTATGTTGCAGTCTCATATGTAGATTTAGACTGTGTGTGCCCTACACAAAGCAGGACATGAAAGCCATGAGAAAATACTGTTTGGATTATCAAAATGGTTGCTAGAAGAATACTCAGCCATGACTGTATCTTGGTGGAACACAAAATATGTGCACCTGTTCATGAAGAATCTTCTTTGTGACTCACCCTATCCCACACCACTGGGCAGCAGAATAATGTAAAGACAAACTTATATCTGCAGCACAACTACAGGAGGATTGGAGGCCTATCTCAGGGCTGTGATGAGCCTGAATCTCTCCAGACATGGATCTGAGGACCTCAAAGGTGCTACATAACTGCCTTCCGAAACCCAAGGCCCTGGCGTGGCTCTGGACATGAGATCTGGCCCACACAATCTGCAGAGACCAGGAGCCTGCAGAGTAGGGCAAAGCAGATCATTTGAAAACTAGCATTAACTTCTGAGACAAAATAGTACATATTTCAGGACTCTTTGGAAACATGAGAAATAGGAATTGCACAAAGGCCTCACTTTGTTCATTGAGGAACCTGCAAAATGAATTTCATACCGTTTAGTCTCTAGCAAAGACCATGTCCCAAGGCACAGTGCTTGTGACTGTTCAACTAATCTGTGTCACACAGATTATATTAATTCAATCAAAACTGTAGGAAGAACATGATGGGATACAGCCAGTTGCTAGCTGTGAGGAGAGCTGGGGTAGGAGTGGGGCCTGGGTCTCAAGCAGGCCACAAGCAATGAAGGCCTTGGGTTTGCGCCCATGGGGTGACCTCACTCACTGTGCTGTGTGTGGTGAAAGGAGCAGTCTGGACCAGTGAGGCCTGTGGGTTAGGAGGCAGCAGCTCTCCCAGAGCTGTGCGAGAGACCTTGCATACAGCTACCCAGCTTCTTCGGTAGTGGCATTGGTCCCCATGTGTAGTCAGCACATCAGAGCTGTGACAGCGACAGCTTCCTGGAGTTGTTCCTTTTGGAGACTGGACAGCTAGTGCTGTCTTGTGGCCCTTATGCGCTTCTTCTCTTGGGAGCAGTTTGTAGGAAGCCCTGCTCTCCTGTGTCAGCTCCCAAGGAACTGTGGCTGTACTGCTGGTCATTATTTCCACATTGCCTTGCGTGCCAGAGCCCTGGTGTGAGCATGGTGCTCCCAAGAGCTGATGCAATGATGAAACACTGCTGCCTGCACCTGTGGAAGGAGAGGCCATGCAGGATGCTCCATAGCCCTCAGCCTTAAAAGAACTGAAAAGAACCATTGCTTCCTGCAGCTCCGGTGGGAACAGAAGCAAGCAGGCTGCAGCTACCTACCTTGCAATGTGGGAACCACATCAAGTGGCAAAACGGAAACCCTGACATTTCACCATCTGCCTGCAAGCACTGCATAAGTACTGCATACAGAAATAGGCTGCGAGAGTACTGTTAAGGCTGAAAAACCCATGAGATAAGAGATGCCGGAACTAGGCCTCCCTTGTTCCATGTGTTATGTATGATACACTTGTTAGTTAGATGATCGCGCAGTATTTTGTCAGAGATCTCAGCTTTATCCCATGGAACGGGGTGGACAGTCTTCACTGAGTAAGGCCTTATCATAGAATCATAGAATCATAGAATGGTTCAGGTTGGAAGGGACCTTAGAGATCATCTTGTTCCAACCCCCCTGCCATGGACAAGGACACCTCCCACTAGACCAGGTTGCTCAAAGCCCCATCCAGCCTGGCTTTGAAGACTTCCAGGGAGGGGGCATCAACGACTTCTCTGGGCAACCTGTTCCAGTGTCTCACCACCCTCACAGGGAAGAATTTCCTCCTTATATCTAGTCTAAATCTACCCTCTTCCAGTTTATAACCATTACTCCTTGTCCTGTTATTATCTATCCTTGTAAAAAGCCCCTCCCCAGCTTTCCTGTAGGCCCCTTCAGGTTCTGGAAGGCTGCTATCAGGTCCCCCCGCAGCCTTCTCTTCTCCAGGCTGAAGAGCCCTAACTCTCTCAGCCTGTCCTCATAGGGCAGGTGCTCCAGCCCTCTGATCATCCTCGTGGCCCTCCTCTGGACCCGCTCCAACAGCTCCACATCCTTCTT
>WBMW01002124.1:642861-868561 GCA_013396635.1 Penelope pileata | reverse complement strand
CGTGCGGGACAGTGTCAAACGCCTTGCACAAGTCCAGGTAGATGACGTCAGTTGCTCTCCCTTTATCCACTGTTGCTGTGACTCCATCAGTGGATATGTAGGACTGTGAGTATTCCTTAATGCTCAGGGTGGTTGTAGGCTTTAACTCAAGTCCCCCTCTGTATATGGAAGATTGATTTGCCCAACAGTGGCAATCTCCCTACAGTCCCTGTGTGTTTCGCAGCATTTCTGAGCTCTGCTACAAGCACGGGATGTGGTGGTGCTTCAGCGGCTCAAACCAAAGGGACATGGAATGAAGGGACAGGCATGCAGGCAGCCAGCTCCATCACATCAGGCCCCATTTTGCTGGGGTCTGGCCAAGGGACACGCACAGACAGCCTGATCCCCACAGAGCCACAGGGAGGTCACAGGAGCAGTGGAAGGTTGGTAGCACCCATGGAGTACACAGGAGCTTTGGGGTCAGCCCTGGGAGCTGCTGGGGCGTGTGGGAAGAAATCTCAGCAGATTTTGACTACTGAGCTCTAGCATGTCCTTAATAAGTTGCTATTTTTTCCCTTCAAAGTCTATCACGAGGCCAAATTGGAGGAGATTTACAAAGTAAGAAAAAAAATAAAACAAGCCACAGTCCTGACACAAAGCTCACCCCCTGCCAAATTTCAGATCTCAACTCCAAAGCACAGAAGAACTATCCAGAGAAAGGATCACCAGGTTCCCCCTCCTGTTTTTCCCTTTCTTTTTTTTTTTCCAGTTGGACAACAATGCCTTTTTCCCCTATGTTCATTCTTGGAAATAGCTGGACAGTTTTGGCTGAAGTTTTTCAGAAAAGAACTTAGCCCGAGGCAGACAATCAAGTAGGAAAAATTCATTCTAAATGGTTCTAAGTCTGGCAAAGTTATAAGCAACTGTGAATGGGGTCCTATAGCACGGCATGTACAAGTGATCTTAACTGTAGGAGTTGCACACATTCCCACCTTTGTTACATTCAAAGCTATTAAAGCTGATGACACTTACATTCAGGTGTTTCTTATCACGATTCAGATTTGTCACCAGGAAAAAAGCTTTAACGCAGTCATCCCACTGAGCCTTCCCACACCCCTTCCCACTTGAACAGCTCTTCCCATCTAACAACTGGTCGTGGAGAAAAACACGCTTCCCTCGCCTCCACTGTTTGCGTTCGAGCTTCTGCTTCTTGGATGAGGCAGCTGATGCTAAAATGGGATTGCTCTCTGAACTAACATATTTAAAATTAATAAAAGAAGTAAAGCAACACACTCCTCTGGCAGGTTCCCATGCATATTTTCCATGAAAGTTCATTTTTCCTCATGAACAAATTGTGAGTATGTGGGGGATTTTCACTGAATCTTGATATGGAGCTTAGAATTCTTGGCACCACTCTGGGAAGTTGAAATGACATCAGCTCAACTTTCTATATTGAAATTTTATAGTTGCTGCCTGACCACATTTCTTTGTTCTGCGCATATTCTCTCTCCTCTGAGCTGCCTCTCTGCCACAGTGTGCAGTACACAGCTATCACAAAAACTGTGTTTGCATTCCTTACAGCCCCACGCCGAGCACCCAAATGATGAAGTCACATTTCTTCCTGCAGGACGCAGCAGCGTTGTTGGCTTGGGGGACAAGGGTACCTTTGCCACCTGGGGCTTCTCCTCAGACCTGGCACAGCATCCTCTTCCTCCTTCCTCTGCAGGAGCAGAGTTCTGTACACGCTGCCGAGTGGCACGGCAGTGGGACAGGGGGACCAAGGGGGATGGCTGTTGCAGGCAGGAGGTGCACACTGTGAGAAACTGTCCCACCTTGCTCAAGGGAGGGAAGAGGGAGAAGGAGAGGGAGCATCTCCAGGTGGGAGATCAGGCTTCCTCCAGGCTGGTGAGCATCACCTGGAGCAGTGCTGCCTCACTGGAGGGAGGGGATGTGTGCCCAACCTCAGGGTGGGAAGGGGCTGTGAGCAGCTGCATGCTGCAAAATAAAGCACAAATCGGAGTGTTGGTGTTTCTGCATTATCCCATAGTGTTTGAACACTGCGGTGCTCTGTGCACGGGATGCCCTGTAACTCATGTTGGGGCACAGAGAGTTAACAGAGCCGGCACAGGGAGCACAGCTTCACGGCACTGTACAGACATCCTTCTGCCTGCCTGGATTTTGGGCAAAAGAAGATTTCAAGATAAAGATGATGCTTTCCTACATTCCCTGGGGCTTGGAAAGCCCTATGAGCAAATGAAGGCAGATAATTCTCTGGCACGCCACATCCCAACATTCCTGAATGTGCTGCGAGGGTCGCACTGCCCCAGCAGCAGCACGTCCCGCACACAGCTCCCAGCCCACAGCCCCTGCTCGGAGCCCACGCGGCCGGATCAAGCCAGGGGCTGCAGCTGGGAGCCCCCAGATGCCCGCGGGGCTCCAGCCTGCCTGGATGGCAGCGGTGTGCGGTGCTGACACCGCTCCGTCTCCTGCACAGGCAGCCCCAGAGTGCACGGCGGGGAGCTGCTGCTGCTAGATTATCATTCCATCATTTCTCTGCTGTATGGGGACAGCACAGGACCAGATTAACTGAAAGATTGTGAAGCCATTTGCCAAATGCTTCTCTCTATGAAATCAGCAGCATTTTCACAATCACATTTGCAACAGCGTTTTCACAGTCACGTTTATAGGTACCCATGCAAATGCACAGAATGCAGGAAATCTTTACCTTGTGTGTGTGCAGGAGAGCCCCCGCGTCCCTCTCATGGATCAGAAGTGGGGTGGGAAACGACACCGAGAGACCCTCCAGCAGATTCCCCTGCAGAGAGTTGTCTGCATCCCGAGGCTGCTCCCGCTCGCGGCTCTAAGTTTGTGCTCTGAATAGAGGCTGTGTTATTTTAACCACAGGATTTCTGGTCATGGGGGAGGAGAGATGGATTAGGTACGTTTGCAATCTAATGCTTCACATCTACCTCGACTGAAATGAACGACTTTAAGCCTGATGTAAATAAGTGCTGCTAAGATATAAATTTCAAGAGCCCACTCACCAATTATGCTTAAACTAACATGCTAAATAACTGCGGAAAATTCCAGAGGAATAAGATAACATACTTTTGTGTTCTTTCCTAAATAAAAGGCATGTGTGGAATTTCATGCCAGATACTAAGACAAGTGAGAGGCAGCAGATGAGCCATGCAAACGAACCTCTGTGAGGTGCCGTCCTCGTAAAGCAATATTCCTAACACCTGTTGGCATGGGTTTTGTCAGACATCAGCACAAATTGGTTTGTCACGGCTTGTAAAAAGTACAGCTATGAGGGATTTGAATATAGTATTTCCAAAAATGTCAGAAATAAAGCTCTTCAAGGTAAAGACATGTCAAAAGGCCATTGGGTCTGTAGCAGGGGAGCACAGGTATTGGCACACTGGTGAGTGCCATCTCTGGCAGGGCTACGAGCCTGATAGCCTCCGTGCAGCTCACAGATTGCTATGGAGATCGTCAGATGCAGGCAAAACAGCGTGCTCGGGGAATTGGTGTGGCGGTTTTGCTGTTTTTGTAGTCCAGCTCCAAATCTGCATTCTTTTCCTGTTTGTGACACCTCGGTGCCGCAGCTACTGTCACCGCACAGCACAGCCCCAGCCCGGGCTCCCAGATCCACCTCCAGCTGTGGGCTCAGGAGCACAGATCCAGTGAGCACTGGGGAGGAGTGTTTGGTAAATAAAGCACTCCCTTAATGTTTGGGCTGAGCTGAGGAGGACAATGAATGCAAAACGCTGGAGGAAAGAAGGACAAGTTCCCATTTGTCTTTGACAACAGAGGCTCCATGAGCGCAAGTGTAATTTCATTTTGAATAAAACCTGGCTCTATAAATAACATTATCTTGCCCTTACATAACGCTTTTCATCCTGAAGCATTCCCAAGTGCTTTACAGATGTAATCAGCCCATCTGCAAAGCGCCGGCAGGCATCCCGCCCAGCGCAGAGCTGGAAGCCGTCCTGCTGCCCCCGCCAGCGTCCTGCTCCCGAGCACTGTGTCCTGATGGATGGTCCAGCACCTTTAGCCACCAGCATGGTCAGGAGTGATTTGATCCCAGCGGGTCCCCAGGGAGGGCTGGGGCCTCTGGTTCTCCTGCCATGGGACGTGGGCCACCTCTGCAGACAGCAAGCTGCTTCCCAGAGCTCAGCTGAGTGCTGAGCTTTCCGTGATGCCCAGCCTGGCTCTGCTAAGCTTGTTTTTGGCCCCGGGAGCAGGGAAGTGACTGGGATCCCAGCACCTGTGCCAGCAGCCGGGCAGGGCTGGGTGCCTGAGCTAGAGCCTCCCAGTTGGCAGAGATAGCGATGTGTCGGCACCAGAACCACGCACCAACACTGCGAGGTGCTGGGGAGCACTAAGACAAGAAAACTACAATTTTTTCCTTTTCTTGTGCTTTTATGCCCCACTTGGAAAGAGGAGTTTTGCACAAAGGATGTTTCTGTGCTGCAGAGGACTGTATTTTCCATTTTTGCTTAGCTGGCTAGATAGGAAACAGTGGGAGGAAGAGGCCAACAGAAGGCTCTCTGCAGGTTGACCTGAAAAAAGCCCATTTTTCCAGAGAAACTCAAAGAAACCTCAAAACCAGTGGGAGGGGAGAAAGCAAAAGTAATTTTGAGTCAAGTGAAAACATTTGATCCAAAGGTATGGTTTCACTTTTAAATGTATCTCTTAGGTCAGATTGTACTTAATTTACAAAGCAACAGCACTTTGAAAACAAACAAAAAGGAAATGAAGACTTTCGTTTCTAAGATGTCAAGGCAAGGCATTTTGCCTTTCCACACTCCTGCTGTGTCTTAACAGTGGAATGAGTTCAACGTCTGTTTCCCTTCCCCTCCCAAATAAATCAATGAATTGGACCCAAATTCATAAACCATTTTGTTTAAATCTGTATATTTTAGGGAAAAAAAAAAAAAAAGTTGTGTCTGAAACCTTGGCCAGATTTAGGCCCTGACACAGCAGCCAGCGTCTGGAGGCCAAACACCTGCCTGTGGATCTGTGGATGCAGCTTGCCCTCTGCTCATGTGCCTGGAGGCATGGACCTGCTTCTCCCTGCAGTGCAGACCACAGGCGTGCCTCGGAACCAAGTCAGCTCCACATAGTTTCCTAGAGCCATTTCACCCAATGCTAACAGCATGGATGTTAGCTGGGATGGCTGTTTCCCAAGCATAAACGGCAACAAATTATTCCCAGTCCATGAGAGGAGCCTTTCCTTTCAGCATCCTCTGATGTTGAAACTGATGTTTCACAATCCTGATGTTTCTGCACCATGACCCCACCAGGCTGAGGTCTGCAGGTGGTGGTGCTCGCCCACCTTCTGCCAAAGCCTGCAAAAGAATGCACAGCCCGTGTTAGATGGATTTAGGGATTCCATTTCGCATTTCGAGCATGGCTCAGATGGATCAAGCCACAAATGAAAGGAAATGTGAAGCCCAATGAACACTACAATGGAGTACAATTTTGTAGTGACAAAAACTCTCACACTAGCCTCTCCTTTTGAGACAATGGGATGAAGAACTCATAAAAAGCGTTCTTGATAGGAAATAACATATTAAAGGAACCTGAATAGTTGCCCGTCTATTTTGCATCTTTTCTCCCTTTTTTATAAAGTGATCTGAGATTTAGAGATAAAAAGATTCTGTTTTAATTGAATTGGGAAGCCACTTCTAGATGTGATATTAGGGATCCACACTGCTAAAAAATATTCAGTTAGGATCCACGTAAAACTGTAAGGTTGATCTAGGAAACACCAGCTTTTGGGAAAAAAGCCCACTGGGAATGGTAGCAGGCCATATTTTCACACTTCTGCTCTGCAGTTTTGACAGCTGGTACTTGCTTCTGTTGAAAAATAAAGCAAACGTTTTCTTTAATCAAAGTACTGAGCAGCTGAGGCCCTGACCCAGCCCCTCCCAGTATCAAGTGCCACGAGACACGCAATGGTGATGGTTGTCAAAAGAGAAAAAAAAAAATATCAAGAAGAGTGAATTTAAGCTGATACCTCTTGAGTTATTTTCTTTCTGGATTGTGGTGCTTTTTTCTGTTCCATTTATTTCTAACATGATGTCAATCACAAGCATTGGTGAACACAGAACCCCAGGCAATGTGACAAGCTGAACGAGCTCACAGTCCCTGCAGGTTAACCCAGTGGGTTCTGCTGAGGTATTTCCTGCCAAATGAAGCTGTGAAGCTCAGTTGCAAGGCTGATGTAAGACAGATGGGCATGTGGTATGGGGGATCCAAGCCCTGGCAGCCACTGGATATTAGGAAAAATCGCTTCTCAGAAAGAGCGGTAATGCATTGGGACAGGCTGCCTACGGGGGTGGTACAGTCACCATCCCTGGAGGTGTGAAGATGTGGCACTGAGGGATGTGGTTTAGTGGGCAATATTGGTGGTAGGTGGATGGTTGGACTAAGCTGATCTTAGAGGTGTTTTCTAACCTTTATGATTCTACGATTCTATGAAATCTCAATGGGGAGGCTCATCTGCCAGCAGGAACCGTTTGCACTCAGTATGTGACTGCTACAAACTAGAATTTCTGCCCTGGAGAACTTGCATTATTAGAAAGCTCTGCTGCTGCAGGAGGAGCTCCCTACATCTCCTGCAATGTTTATACACTCAGTCTTTATTGTGGAAATGAAGATTGCTTGCTTTGACATTCACAAGAGAAATTAAAGGTAGCTGAGTCCTGATTTATAAGATTAAGAATTTCTTTATGTTAACAAAAGATTCACATTTTTGCACTCAGATATGTGCATCTTTAAGACTGCATTACCTAATGATACCCAAACAAAAGCAGTTTTTAGCTGTGGCTGGTAGTTTTAGAGGTGTCACCTGCTTTGCTTTGCATTGCCTGTCTGAGCCCTATCCAGCACCCTACGTGAGCTGCTCTGCAGATGCAGTTGACACCACCATGGCACTCCTTGTCCAGGGCCAGGAAAGACCTAGACAAACCATGGCAGCTAAAGGCCCTTTGTTCTCTTTTCTAAACTCCTAACAGCAGGAATGAGAGTTGTAGGTGCTCCCATAGCAGGGATGCCCCATGTCTGCATGGATGCAGCAGTCCTTGCTCAGCTGGAGGTGTCGGAGCACTCTGCAGAGAAAATGAAGGAACAGCAGGCAGAAGGGAAAGGGCACTGGGGCTTTGGGGTGGGAGATCAGAGGTCCAGAGGGAGAAAGATTGGAGTGAGCTGGTGAGGGAGGCTGTCCCTGGATGGCAAAGCCAGGGGAGAAGGATCAAGCCAAAACATGACAGCAGGTGTTCCTTGCCTCTGTGAGAGCCAGCTCCACTGGCTCCCTGGCTGCTTCCCTGTGACAATTCTTGATGCTTTCAGCAAGGAGACCTCCAGGTGGGTGAGAGCTTCAGGATTACTCTCTTTTTAATGCATCCAGAATTGTAGCCTGCATCGCTAAGAAAGCCTTTGTTGGCATGCCTGGCCTTTAGCTACTTACCTGTGATTATTTCTGTTGCAATTAGCCAAATAGCTGCTCACGCTGCAGTGTGGAAGCCGCTCTGAAGGAAACACTGAGCTGAAGATCCTAGTGAACGAAGGTAGGTCATGAATGAAATGTGGAAACCCCAGCATTACACCAATGCTTTCCCCTTGCACTACTTTCAGAGCAGCATTTATTTGCAACAGCATGTATCCTACAGATGACATTGTATGACTCTGTGAAGGATGCTTCGCCGGCCTGTTGATGGGCACTCTCCAAACCTGCGTCACGCCCAGCAGCCTTGAAGGAATTTTTTGCAAAATCATGGCTTGTGCATGGCAGCTCTGAATGCTGCTGAGCCCCCAAGTGCAGTGCATTGCTGAGGGTGGCCAGGGTGAAGTGGGGCTGTCCCTGCATCCCCAGTGCCAGGCCAGCCCTGGGGACATCGCCCTGCAGAGGGTCAGGTCCTGCCCCACAGCTCCCCGTGGGAGTATGCAGAATGCTCCTTGGGAGCTGCACAATCCACCTCCAGCAGTTCTTTGTGCAAAGTGAGGCAGCTAAGCCAAGACTAGACCTTGTGCTCCCTGGGCAAGCCGAAGACTGAGTTGTGCACTCAAACTGGGTGACCAGGGTTGGGTTCTGAGATGTGTTGCAGGCTCCCTGTATCACTTGGGCAAGTCACTTTGTGATGGATTTTCATACACTTGGAACCAAAGCCAAGTTGCTAGTTGCTACAATAACTATATTGGGCAAGATCCACAGAAGAGCTCGTTTCCCCTTGCCCAGAGTTCTTTGGAAGAATTCTGAGGCTTTGGGCAACCAGATTTAGTGGCTGGCAACCCTGCCCACAGCCAGGAGATTAGCGCTGGATGATCTTTGAGGTTCCTTCCAATCTAAGCCATTCTATGGTTCTATGAACTGTCCTGTTATTTCACTTACAAAAGGAGAGCTCAGCTCCTCTGATTACTGGGCCTCACTTGGCAGCACCAACTTCTGGAGAAGCTCTGTCCCTACGCCTCTGCCTTAATCCCAATAAGCGTGTTGAAAGGAACCATTCTTCCTCGGCATCCTCAGGCAGGCTTTTCAGTTCCAACTATGAGTTTCCTATGGTGAGACCTCTCTCACATTTAGCTCTGTCCCTATGCCTCTGCCTTAATCCCAATAAGCGTGTTGAAAGGAACCATTCTTCCTCGGCATCCTCAGGCAGGCTTTTCAGTTCCAACTATGAGTTTCCTATGGTGAGACCTCTCTCACATTTAGGTGCCCCAACCCCTCTGGTGTGGTGGGGCATGAACCCCTGCCACTGCCTCTGCTTTTCAAATACACACCACTACGAACAGGAATCAGACTTAAAGCAGCACAGAGACAGGACACTGAAAAGGGAAATAAACATCATGATAGATTCCTCTTTGACCCATTTTAATCTGTTTTCTCTTGTAAGATGCTGGGTTTTTGGGGCCTATTTCTGCTTCGTACACTTGGAGGATTAGAGGGCACTTTTTCTGGGAAGGGCCATGTAAATCCTCTTCAGGTTTTTAATGATGGAGATGAATAAGGATGAGCATGCTCTATCTAGAGTGAACATCAGAAGGAGCAAAGCACCAGGAAATATAATGAAAAAGACCTTAAGGTCAGAGTAAACTGAACTTTCCTCAATTTTATAGCCGCATTAATTCTGCTTGATTTTTTCTGAAACTGGCATTTACCATACGATTTCTCAGATGCTGGAACTGCTCCTTAGAGCTATGGAAACTCACGAGCAAAGCTGTAAAGGAAGATGCATTCAAATAATACATTGTCCCTAGGAGATCCAAATCCATTCAAAGCTACCTGCTGCTCTAACAGAAAAACCAAGCCCCACACCTCACTCGCTGTGGTAGAGAGAAGTAAGGCTATTTCTGGCAAAGTTCTGATAAACAGACTCAGATCTTTGCTCAGACCACAGAGCTCACAGCAATCTTCACCACCAAAAATCACAATAAAAGATGATAAAAGTAAGAAAAATAACACACAGACTGGCAGATGAGCTCCGGGTTCCATCCTTCACGGACACAACCTGCTGATGGGGCGATATTTTCGAAATGCTGAGTGCCTTATAGGAAGTGGCCTCCTCTGAAGCCAGAGGCACGTTACGGAATGGGCCATGAGGAAGCTCTGCCTCATAGCCTGCCCTGTCCTCCTGTCCCCAGCAAGGCAGGAGGCCACCAGAGGCCTCAAGTCTTGCTCCGGGCACGGATCAGTGCAGCAGAGAGAAAGCATCCCTGAAAATTTGCATCTGCATTGATATTATGTGCCTTTACACAGCACAGAGCCACCCTTCTGTGTTTATTCCATCACTGCCATTGCAGCACAATTTTCAACGCTTACCATGATGCGATCAGGGAGGTCTGGGACAGTGACGGTGATGTGGTGAAATTTCCCACATGTTCATGAACACAGGAATGGAAACATTTCCCTGAGCAAAAGCTGTGTGCAGATATTTTAGTTTCATGTGTTACTTCCTAACACAGATGTTTTTGAGTTTGAAGCAGGTTTTATTATACCTGAAGGGGCTGTATCAAGTGTGACACCTCTGTGGCAGCTGGGAGATTGGCAAGGTTGTGCGCTGCAGAGATTAGGGCCCAAGTAGCGTTTCTTATTATTAATAGGGCTTTTGTCCCCAACCTTGTTAGGATTTTTATTTTCCTTTTGCATCCTTGTTGGCAAGACATATGGCTGTGCTTGTAAGCAATGCTCAGAAGTCAAGCAGCTGATCAGTTCCTCAGCAAAGCCATTAAACAGCACATATTCCCATTCATCAGTGTGTGTTGAAATTCCAGAATGGCACAAAGTCTATAAAATGTTTTTTTTTTTTAAGGATTCTTATTTGAGACAGGAAAAAAAGAAATAAACCAAAAAAAAAGGCCAGAACTTCCTTTCTGGGAAAACTCTTGAGGTATGCACAAGATCAGGAAAGCTCTGCAGTGAGGGAGCAGAGGTGCTGCCTGCCTTGCCAGGAGGAGCCCAGGCTGCCCTCAGACGGCTGCTCGGAGGAAAATGCAGCCTCTTGGTGCCAAACTAATGGGTTTTGGCTCCCCTGGCTGCTCTAATCTGTCAAAATCAACACACTCCTGCTGAACATCCCCATTTGCCTACTGGCCTTTTCAAATGGAAAAACAGAACCAAATAAACAAACAAACAGACAAAACCCCAACAACAACAACAAAACCCACCACCATTCAGCCATGCAGTCAGCTTCCATCTACAAAGATGGCAAAACTCTGTGCCTCAGCAGACCCCAGCAGTGCCAAAAACATCTGCAGCAAGCCCACATCAGCTGGTTGGTAATTCCAAGTCCCATGGAAACCGAGCTGTCTGGGGATGAACCCGCTCCTTCTTCTCCCATTTAGACATGACTGCTAAGCAGAGAAATACTTGTGTGAATGGGGCACTCAGAGCCCTGACCTACTCTTCAGTGCCCTTTGGAAAGGCAAGGCAGTGTTGTCTGTATCAATCTGAAGATAGAAATGAATTCTGGATTTCTGAAACCAAAGAACAGAGAACATTTTGTTTATCATCTTCATTTCCTGTGTACCTGCAGACGAAAGGTGAATTGTAACACCACTTTCCCGTTGTGTTACATAAACATGGTTTTCCGTCTTTTTGAGTGAAATACTTAATCTTCTCTGTTTGGCAGATAAAGAGACAGACACACAGAAGGCTGAATCACTCACCTTCACACAGGCTGTGGGTCATCATCAGACTGATGACTCAGAGAACAACACTTGAGAATCTCTCTTTGGGGTTCTCTGATGAGTCAGAGAACCCCAAAGAAATACCTGAGTTTATCCTTGTTCAGCAGAATAATTCAGGCAATTTTTCTGGTGCTGGTGGGCTCAGCACTGTCCTTGCAGTGACCCTGCTCTTTCCGCAGATTTTGTTGCCCAGTGCTGCCCAGCTCCCACCAGCAGTCCCCTGAGGCTCTGAGAAGATTGCTGTGAGGCTGCTAAATTTTCAAGAAGCAAACTGGATCAAAGTGCAAATTCTATAAATGAAGAACTCCCTCCTCCTGCAACAATGTGCCTGCTGTGCCAAGTGACAGCACTGTGATGCTCAGGGAACCCTGTGTTCACACCTCTTCTCACAGGCTCCGGCTTCTCCATAAGGCTCCAGTTCTTGGAATAATGCAACTGTGTGAAAACGCCTATGTTTATTTAAGGAAAATGTTAGTAGCTCTCTTCTTTGGGGAGAAAAGCTTGAAAACATGACACTGAAGGAATCAAAATCCCCGAATTAAAAAGCTGTGTGGTGATATATTTTGGCTGACACCATCAGCTTGCCCTCCCTGGTGGAGGCAGTGGGCATGGCATGGGTCTCATCAGCCAGCAAGAAGCAGCTCCCCATGGAGAAGAGGAAAACCTTAACTCAATTCCCTCATGCACAGAGGCTTTTCCTCATGACTTTCACTTGTGCAAAGCCCTCATGCTGGTCCCGCAGGGGCAGGGTTGGCTGGCCCACAGGGCATGCTGCAAGGTGAGTTTGCTGCCAGGGCTTTCCTCATCCTGGAGGTAACAGAGGCCTGGTGAGATGGTGACCTGCAGTGGCTGGGTAATGGGAACATGGCGCCAATCAGCAGCACTAATTAGTTGCAGTGGATGGAGGCAGCTCAGTGGGATGCTGCACCTCTATCTCACCTCTCCCCAGCCAGCAGCCCGAATCCAGGCCCGGCACCACAGCCCCCAGCATCTCCCGCTGGTCCAGAGACAGGGGTGGGAAAGGCTGTGGCAAGTCCCCAAAAGCCAAAATTGGGCCCCACATTACCCAGCCTGGCTGCTTCCCGTCGCCAGGAACATTGTTGATTTAAATCCTTTAACTCCCCCAGCAACTACAGCAGGCAATCAGATATAATATTTAAAGGAATTTAAAAAAAATTGGGCCCAATAAATCTTGCCGGCTCAGAAGCAGGCACAGCAAGGCTGATCAGCTGAAAGAGGGATGCAAAGAAAACCAAACTGGCACCCAGGAGAAGCTGGCAGTTGTCCCACCAGTTACATTTGTGGCTGGTGAACGAGAAGGCGCAGGCATCTCCTCCTGCAGGTCCCATATGGCTGGTGTCTGGGGCTGTGGGGTGGGTGCTCCTGTTGAATGGGCTGTTGCTCCCCGTGGATGGACACCTTCAGCAGGCATTCACATCCCACTGGTCCCAGGGCTGTGAGATGTCCTCATGCACCTCCTGAGTACAGCTACACCCAGGCTCTGGGTTTATGCTACAAAAGTATTGTTTAATTATTTATTTTTAACAGGGAATAATTGTTTTGCAAAGTATATTTCCTCTTACCGATGTCAGCTTTTTATGTATTTCAACAATAATGGAAAATATAAATGCAATGAAAATACTGTGTTTGAAAGTTTATAACCACCACAGTGGTTTTGTGGAAGGAGGGATGTGTAGATGCTTTGGGCCTGGCCGTTAGTGTTGCTGTATCGCCTTGAAATTCTGTACCTAAGATTCACAGCATGACAGTACCTTCAGAGGCAAGGTACCCATACAGGGTGAAGGGACGTATCACCACAGAACATAGCTTTTACTTGCTCATGCAGGAGGGCTAACAGCAAAGCAATAAAGGTTTTCTTTCCTCTTTCTTTTCCCTCCGAATTTAAACAGGAGGAAACCATCTCAAAATGACTTTGCTTCAGTGTGAGTCTGGAAATTGTTTAAATGACAGCAGTGAGGGAAAAGAATGAAATAACAGAGAAAGGATACTGGGGGAAAATGGTGCAGAAAGCAAGCTGAAGGGAAGGCAACATTTTCTTGTTGCTGTCAGTGTAATGACCAAATCAGACATGCATGGTGTTGGTAGGGCTTTTGGGAATAGAAATCTCTGTCCATTTGTGCTGGTCCTCCTTCCTCCTGCTTTGGAAGGAGAACCGTGGGAGGTGTCCATGGGCTCTCCTGCTCCTCCCCACCAGCTGAAGGACTGCTGTGGTCTGCATGTGCCCATTGTGCTCCTCCATCTGGTGATGCCTCAGCTCTGCTGGGGTCTATGTTCCCACGAGAGGCAAGCAGGCACCTGGCCCTGTCCTTCCTCACCAGCTCTACATTAAATGGAGGCAATACACATGCCCTTGGGGTAGATGAACCTGGATGTAACCGTAAAGTTTGGGGCCCAACCTGTGGACAGCTGGAAGGAGGCAAGGTCTACCCTACATGTGCTGGGATCTCTTCAGACCCTGATGTGCACAGAGTCCTTGTGTGTTCAGGAGGTGACTGATGGGATCATTTGTGAAGCACTCAGAAGATTCTAGATCATAAAATCCACTTTAGTCACCACTAATACTTCCAGTGTGTCTTCTCAAAACTATCAGTTCAGAGCTGCCCTCTCCAAAGGCCTGGTTTGTTGGAGGCACTGGATGCTGGAAGAGAGCTGAAAGAAGAGTTATTCTGGTAATTTTCTCCAGGCACCAAAAGAGCCTGAAATAGCTTGTATTTTCTTTATAGCAACCCCTTTTCTTTGTAATAACCCATTTCTGAGGCACAAGAGCAAGACTGTGTGGGAAGCACTCAGGGTCCTGCAGGCTGTGGGCTGCAGGGACCGGAGCAGCGGTGCACCCACAGCATGGGGCTTCGACATCAGCTGGGAGTTGGGAGTTACACTGGGGCAGGGACTGAAGGCACAAGGCCCATTTTGACAAGGGCAGTACTTAACGGCTGTCAAGTGTACTGGCATGGAGGAGAAAAAGCTACTTATGTAAAGCCATTACAAAAATTGAAAACAATTTAGCCTTAATTCCTAGATTCCACTTCATTCACTGCAGGGAAGATGGAGAAAATACTCTGTGTGCTCTCTGTTTTCTGTTTAAATGGGCAGGTTTCCTTAAGAGAAGCCTTTGACCTGCTAATAGCTAATACAGAAACACTCCACTTTCTCCCAGCTTTTAAAAGCTGTTCTCCATTTCTCCTTTTTAGTCAGACATGCAAGGGGAACTGAGGAATATCTTGCTACAAAATAATTGCTTAAACCTGTTCTATTTCAAGACTCTACACCCCTGCCCGAAGGAGAATTTGCAAAAATTTAGGTTCTGGCAAACATCTATGTGGGAGCATTCTCATTGATAAAGAGGATGTGAATATTTCCCCACTGAATAGTGAGTTTAAAGTCTTTTTTTTCCTGTATAAAATAAGAGTCCAGCTAATCAAATCTGAAAAATACAGGAAATCTCCGTTGGGAAGAAATCCAAATAAACCTTTACAGTTAATTGAATCCCTCCAGGGCAGTGGATTTCCTGGTGGTCATGCTGTTGTCACACCAACTCAACAAAACCCATGGTGCCCACACCAGGGAGAGTGACAGAGTGCTCCCAGTGCAGTGCCAGGTGACAAGCCTTCACCAAGCATCCTGCACTGCACGACCAGATGGAGCAGAGTGGCTCTCACGTGGCAGCACTCAGCTCTCAGCTCGGGATGAACATAAGCACTGACCGGAGAGGTGCTGCAAGACACACACCTGAGGACACCAAAGAAATTCATGTAAAAGAGCCAGGGACAGAATGAAGGGGCTACAGAAAGGAAATGGTTCCTGAAATAAACCTAGGGGGAAGAAATCAATGCTACCACAAAACAAGAGGCCATGGAGTAAAAAATATATCAGGTTGTTTGTGCTTGGGTGGCGAACACACACATGGAAAGAAGAGAGAGAAAGAAATGACATTAATTTCAGATGAGGAAACGTGTTCCTTGGAGGGCCTTTGAAGTGTTCCAAGAGCAGAGCTCAAGAGTTCAGCAGTTCCCCTGGAGAAAATCCTTGTCTGGGAGGTGCTTTTCAATGCAACCTTGAACTGAAGCGTGTGAACCCAGGAGAGGTTTCCTCCAGTTTCTGGAACTGCTGCAATGGGAAGGGCTATGAAGCTGTCACAGTCACTCAGGAAACCCCACCAAGGGACCTGGCAGCTCCAGCCTTGAAACAAGGCTTAAAAAAGTGAGGTTTTATTCCCCGACCTGCCAGCAAACTGACACATGACCCAGGGGAAAGCAATCCATCCATCCCTGCTTCACCTTTACCTCATGTGAAGTGGGAATAATCTCTGCATTGTGCTTTCAGCTCTACTACTGAAAAGAACAGATAAGAGCTCATTATTGTCATTATTAAATAGGCAACTAGTTTGAAGATAGGAAGATAGGGGCTGGTGTGCAGGGAACAGCCACGAGCCCCAATCAAGGGTCAGTGCCTAACGAGCTCTACCCGTCACACTGGTTGCAGGGACAAAGCAATGATGTACTCTCATACTCTCCCTGCTGATGGGATTTCTAGATAATCTGCTTAGCAGGCCATGAAAACACCTTCTCATGAGTCAGTGCGACTGCCACATATAGGCTACCTTAGATATAGTTGTCTTATTTCATGAAGGACTCATGAGAATGATCACAAACAGACATAACATAACTGACCTGGCAGGGCTCTCAGGTTGGATCCATCCCAAGGCTGCTGCACGATGTTTGCTTGGGCTATCTCACGGGAAAATGGCATCCACAATTGGAGTGCACTTGAATGGTCCTTCATTATATGCAGTTCACTGGAAAAAAGAAACTTCCCTCCACCTCTGTGCACTCTGATTCACACTTCTTGCGAAGGAGCATTACCATGCTGGTGTGCGAGGTTTGCTCCTGGCTCACTGCCCCACGAGTTGCTGTCTGTACCACTCCCTACAGTCCCCATCGAAGACATCTGCCTTGTGGGGCTGTCTCAGTGCCTGCAGTGACCAGGGGCATGCTCTGCTCCATGTAGCGGGGCAAAGATGTTTTTTTTTAAATGAGGGATCTGGTAGTAACAGCTTGACTGTTAGTACTCTCCCCATTTATTCAAGGACGTGTCAAGTCTTTATGCAGACATACATCAAGCCTTAACAGCTAACTTTGAGACATAATTGACATGGCAATGCAATTTACTTAGCAGAAGTTATCCTTCTTACAGGTTGCTTTATATTTCAGGATCAGTTTTAATTACACATGCCAGGAAACAATTGGAGAATCAAAGGCTCAGACCCAGGAGATATGCATTATGAGAAGACAGCCAGATGACCATTTCCCCAGAGCTTTGTTCAGCAGCTCTGCTGTGCTGGTGGAACTTTTCTTAGCAAGGGAAGAAGCATCCAGGGTTTGGAAGCATTCATTGCCTTCAAGAGTTTTACCCATTAAGTTGTTTGACTTCCTTCTAGCTTTAGGTCAATAGAGGTATTTTTAAAACAAAACAACCCACCTCCACAGGGATCAGTGATGAATAATATGTAGAAAAATTTAGCAACAAATAATTGCAGACAATGATGCTTTCTTTTCCTCTTCAGAGAATTCACTACTGTTGATGAACTGTACAAGAACAAAAGCTGAGAGGCAGCTGAGGAGAAGTCAGAATGGATGGTACAGGTAGTAAAACGAATCGGGAAAACTGAACAGAAGCACAGATGTCTGTCAAAACCAGACAAGAAAGAAAAAAATACAACAATTAGCAGTTGTGTTAGAGCATTTTTCTGTAATATTAATGTACAAAATCCTCTACTGCTTTTGAAGCAATACAGATTTGCAAACAAATCCAAGTTACTTCCTTCTTTTTCTTAACACCTTTATTTTTCTGCACCAGTGGAATTTCCAGGCTGTGTAAACTTTCTTGGCTGAACCTCCTGCACTGTGTTTTTGGGACAGACACTGACTGGAGGCACGGCTGTTCACAGCTCACTGCTGGGGCTGGCTCCTGTCATCCCTGGCACAGAAGAAAGTTGTGTCTGTCTCTCAGGATATCTTCTGCTGGCTGCAGAGCATCTCCTGGGTGGGGAGTGGGCTCAGTCAAGCCCCTTTCCTCTGGTTCATAGGGCAGCAGCTGGCAACACAGCCCGCTGTCACCTTGCCATGCAGATGAAGGGGAATCTTTGGTCCCCAACCATCTCCGATCCAGATCTGTGCTGCTTGCTCTGAAGCACCTGATGCCACCTGGAACACTTCAGCACCAGCAATTTTCCAGGTGATCTTTCCAGATACGCAAACTCCCGCTTGCAGAGCTTTTGTTTGCTTTTCCTCTCGCTCTGCCTGCTGCTTGCCCACCCAACAGTGGTGGCAATTCCAGCCCCTCCTGTATGCACAGAGACTGGCTAAGGTGCAGCCAAGCACTTCAGCTTGGGAAAAAGGAGGAAAATTTCTCTTCTTCCCCTTGGATGTCTGGGGAAAGTCAGGCACTCCTGGGACTGAGCAGAGGCCCATCTATGGCTCTACTGCAAGCAAGGATTGCTCCAAATTTGCAGAAGCAGCAAAATGTCCCAAGAGCTGATGAGGAGAAGGAGAAGGGGACCTTTTGGTTTGGTCTCCTTGATGGCTCCTTGTCCACTGTGCCCTAGGGAATGGCCTGGGAGGAAGCAGACATTTTGTGATGAGCTTAAAGCATGCACAAAGGGTGTCCAGGAAAAAGCCTCTCCAAAAGGAAGAACTGGAATAGAACAGAAAAGGGAAGTGGCTGGGGGTCTGAGGAAGCAAGGAGGGAAGGAGGCAGCAGCACGGCCAGGCATTCACGTGACCATGCCCGGTGTCAGGGAGCAGTGTGGCCAGGGTTGCACTGGTATTCCTGCAGCTGCACCCACATCTGGGTGGGAGTGGAGGAAGCCAGATATGCATGGCTCTGCAGGCAGGAAGGCAGTGTCTTCCTGCAGAACCCCTCTGACACCGAGTCATCGCTGCCTGGGGATCTCCCCACCAAACCCCGCAGCTTTTCCTTTGGTGGCTGCTCTCTGAGAGCTGAGGAAACCCAGTTCCAATCTCGAGTCAACAAAGCCTCCCTCCCATTCCACTTCTGCAGCCCCTCGCAGTGTGCAGGAGTGGCTGGACAGCCCAGCAGCCGCGGTGCCGCTTGGCAGTGGGGACAAGCGCTGGGAGCAGGCCGTGCTTCTCCAGCTGGTGGCTTTTGGACAGCACGGAACTGCTGAACAGAGCCTGGAGCTCCCCACAGATGTGTGCTCAAAAATAACTCCCAAAAGAATGAACCGTGTCCTGGTCATTGTTTTAACATTTAGGTAACTCTAACCTGCAGCTGGAAAGGGCAAGGCATTGTTGTCAGGGCTTTCTATAAATTCACAGGAAAAACAAGGGAAGGGTTTGGGAAGCTGTAAAGGTCCAAGGATGATGGGCGTAACTGGAAGGAGAGATGACTCCTCTTGGTAAAATAGGTTTTGTTGCTTTGGGTGTGTTTTGTAGTTTTTCAGAGATTAATGAAGATGGCAAGGATTGCCAAGTGCTTGGGTGAGTCTCGTCAGACCAAATATGGACACATTTATGCTACTTCTTTAGACACCTTTCAAGTCAATGCTGAGCAATAAGAGCTTTGGGGGTAAAATTCTCCTTCTGCTGAAGCAGAGATCTAAACCAGGTCACAAAGATTGTGCTTCAAAGCAATCGATCCCTCAGCTGAGCATGAAGAGAGCCCACAGTGACCTGCTCTGCTGGAGACATCCCTGCTGCAGGCATCTGAGGGAAGGCAATGTGATTCCCACCATAACTGATAATAAAGAGGAGAACAATGTCACCAGGGAGTTCGGCAGTCTGGAGAACAGTGCAGCCAAATCCGGAGCTGGATGCTGAAGCAGAGGGATTTTAGATCAGAAGGAAGATATTTTAGAAGCAATGTTAACTAAACACGAGAATAGTTTAGTGTAAACTGGGGTGGATTTTCAAACCCCCCAAATTTTCTGATAATGCAGATTTAAATAGAAATATTTCAGTTCAGAGGCAAACTGATTCAGGGAAGCTCTAGCTAGAGCTGCAAGCGAAGAGAAAGTAAATGTTTATAACAACCTCTTCCAATTTTATATTCTGCGAATCTAAATGGCAAACTGAGGACAGGTTTCACCAGCTTTAGTGCATTTGTTCAGGTTTGCAGGTTGCCACATACAGTGATGGGAAGTGGATCTGATAGGCGTTAGTCATGCTGAGCTCACCAGGGCTCAGCTTTCAGTCGCTGCCACTCCTGTGCCAGGGCTGGTAGCAAGAAAGGAATGCTTCCCTGCTTGGATGTTCCAGGCTGCATCAGGAAAGCAATCATTTCAAAAGGGAAGCAACTGAGATCATTCAGGGACAAAACGGGATACAATTAAACCTGGGATATTGTGGGAATCCCAGGGAATAGATCTCTTCTGTTGGAGCCAGCACCTTCTCCTTCCCATGTAGGCAGTTCCTGCTCATACATGGGAATGGCACAGAGTTGGGCTGGGAAAAAGCCTGGAGTCAGCTTTGCAGAAGGTCAGCCAAGCATTTATTCCAGGTGGAACACTACAGGTTCATGGTTTAGAAAGGACTGAAGTGAAGAAGGTGCTTAAGCCAGGGCAGCAAGCGGCCGCCCTGGGGCAGGGTCCTGCCACGCTGTCAGCCAAGTCCTGTAAGAGGCTTTAAAGAGCCAAATGTGGCTCTCACATAAGATGTCTTCATGTTGTGGTTTTCTGGCTTAAAAGCAGAGAAAGGTTCGTGGCAACAGGGACATCCCTCTGCTTTAAATCTTCATCTTAACACACTGTGTTTGAAGGATTTTGTTGGTATTTTTCCTCTCTTCTGCCTTTAATTTTTGTTGTTGTTGTTGTTTAATCGGGGAGACATCTCACAAATCCTTTTTCAACTTGTGTGTGTATGAGCAAACTTATCTTTGGCATAAAGTCTTCTTTCTGAACAAACCCTGGAGCAGGAGTGCTGGTTTTCTCCAGTGTCTACCAGGAGGGGCTGCTCAGAGCCCCTTGGAAGGCTCTGGGGCCTCCTCACAGCCACTCAGCTGTTAGAGGAGTGTGGTACCACGGATCGTTCACTCAGGGGACAGCTGAGAACACAACAAGCCTCAGGTAGATCCAAATGCCGCACACACCTTCCTCACGTGCACTGCCACATTTCTCCTGTCCTCCTCCCCTTGGCGGTGACATTTGGCGTTTGACAGCCACCACATGGCCCCTGCCCCGACCCACGCTCTGCCCAGTCCCCTGAGTGCCAGTTCTTCAGTCACTGCTGTTGGCTTTGTCATTTTGAGTCACCAAAGCTGGATGTTGAAAAGCTCCCTTTAATCTTTAAGTCCCTTCCCTTTCTCACATGCAAAGATCAAATCCCTTTTGAGAGGACATGCTAAATATTTAATGTTATCTTACACTTGATTTCAGCAGAAGTCTCATAGAAGGTATTTGTGAAATCTTAGGCTCAGTTAATAGTTGTCTTTTTTTTTTTTTTTTTTTTTTTTTTTTTTTTTTTTTAATTTGCCTTAGGAAACAGCAAGTCAGTATGAGGAGGAAATGAGTCAAGGGAAGCACTGTGGTGTATGACAAATGGAAAATATCCTGCGGGGCACCTCCTGCGCACGTGAGGTGCTGCTGTTGGCCATTCCTTCGTGGGTTCCATGTCATGGTGCCTGGTACCACACTGACACCTGGTACAACACCCACACCTGGTACAATGCCACCACCTGGTACAATGCTGGCACCTGGTAGAGTGAGGGTCCCCAGCTGGGCCACAGCTGCAGTGGCCATAGGACATCAGAGCAAACTCAATAATAAGAAAAAGAGAAGCATCAGAGCTTGGGATCAGCCTGGAAAGGAGGGCACAGATTTAGACCTGCTGGGAATAGCGCTTCTCAGCCATGGGATGCAACTTCCCCTGCCTGCTATCTGCTGAGAAAGTGAGCCTATTGCTAACCTCAGCCAGGCCCTTATCTGGCCAATGCTGGGCGTTCACTCCCACACAGCGATAGCGGCTCCGGTGCTGCTCCTCCTCCCTCCGCGTCCAGAGGGACTGTGCAGAGCTGCACAGCCTCACCCGCACCAGCATGAAGGAGCCTGGAAAGCCTCACGGACAGATAGTGAGGGTGGGGTGGCAGAGAGACACTCCCAGTCCCTGGGCTATTGTGCACTCTGGGATGAGCCCCACCCCAGCCCCTGGGAGGCAGCTCTGCCATCCTGCAGCAGAAGAAAGAGCAGTTGATGGCCATGTGCTTGGGGAAGCGGCCTAGCTAAAGAACTACTGAGTTTGAGCAGCTTAAATAAAACAAAATAATATTAAAAAAGAAAAAAATAAAAGATGTCAGCATAGGGATGATTTTCTATGTGAATACCATAGGTCTCATTCCAGTTTCACTCAGAAAATCAGGAGTAACTCCTTGGAAATTTCCATGGAAATAAAACAGTCTGAGATGGAACATGAACCTTTCTGGCTTTAACTATACGCTGCCTTTGGGGGAGTCCATCCAGCAGAGTGGGGAGCTGAGGACCTGCCCAGAGGGCACCCCAACACACAGGACCCAGCAACCAGCCCAAAGCCCAGGCGCAGCCGACAGCCCGCTCTTGTCCTTGGCTGTTCCTTTCTGATGGAGAAGGGCTGGTGGTGGCAGGAGCCTGCTCCTCTGTGGAGCACAGCATGAGCTGCACGGCAGGATTACTTTCTGGAAGATTTTGCTGTGTGCTGAGTGAACAAGAGCATAAAAATGCTTTCTAACCACTAATGAGAAACCCAGCAATCCCCGTAGTCAATGAACCACGGAGGTCAGAGATAAGGAAGATCAGTAAAATTAGGTCAGTTGGAGCATCCCTGTACCAGTGCCAGAAAACCTCCAAGGGCTGCCTATAAAGCAGGCACACACATTTCAAAGTGCACGAAGGCTGTAAGGTGCCTGAGCTGCCCCAGCCCCACCGCCTGCAGCCCTGCCAGGGCTGCAGCAGTTTGGTAACAGCCAGGAGCTCAGGAGACCCAGGCTGAACTCCCTGTTTCACTGCAAAATCTGATCTGACCTTGGTGAGTCATGATTTTTTCACTCTTGTCTGAAAAAGGGAGCTCATGTAAAGACGGAAGGAAGCAGACTCCTTAACGCTCCTGCTCCGGTGGCATCCAGTGTCCCTGTTAAAGGAAAGTGGCAGATGTCCAGTGTGGGTCGGCTGGGTCTGAGTGGCACTGAAATTCAGACAGGTGCTGCTGAGGCCCCCACCAGCCTGTCCCACCACGACTGCCCCAATGGGCTTTGAGAAATAAATTCAAAGGCACAGACAGCCCTCAGGTGTAGCACAGCCCCACAGTGTGAGCAGGTGCTTCCAGCCCCTCACCTCCCAGCCTGCTGGGCTCCAGCCAGTATGAAACCCAATTTCCAGATTTTGTCTTGATTTGTAGGAAATGAGGTCTCAGATGCTCTGAGAAGTGATGAGGGAAGGAAAAGCCTGCATACAGCATCTTTGTGCTGCCGTGCTGTGTTCCAGCTTCCTCGCAACTGTCTGCTAGAGGGAGAACGGATGTCTCTGGGGAATCACAAACTTATTCATTGCCTTTTCCTATTTACAATGTGCTTCCCTGCTCCTCAGCCCTAAAACCTTTATCAGCCATGGCCCTGCCCATGAGATGCTGAGGCTGAGCCCAACCCATGTCCCTCCAGCTGACATCAGCTCAGACCTCCCCCTGCAGTGCTATGTCTGGAGCCAGGCCACCAGGACAAGTCACAGGACCTTGCTGGCAGGCTGCATGCTTGAGCGCTCCTTCTGAACTCCCTCCCTTTCCTTCCCACCCTCTCCCATGTCTCCATCTGCTGGAGGACTTCAGAGTGGTGGTGCCCGGGCTGGTGTCACCAGGGCTGGTGTCATCCGGCCACCAGCAGGCAAGCACTTCTGTCGGTGGCAGTCCTGCAGCCCACCTCTCCCCTGCTCCCAGGGACCCTTCACCACCTGCCGCCTGTGCCGTGCAGGCTCCCACGCACACCGCTGGTGCTATTGGGTAGCATCAGGGTCGTTTCAGCAGAACTGATGGTTATTCCCTGTGGTTGGGTGATGGTTTGATACCTTCCCAGTGGGAAATGTGTCACTGGTTCCTGCAGACCTAATGAGCAGCAGAAATAATACCAGCTCTGCCAATGCCCTCAGCTGTTACTGGGGGAGAAGTGCAAGATTTCCTCCTTCTTTAGTGGGGGCAAGGCCGGTGTGCAAGGAGCATCCCTGAGGACTGGTCCATCCAACACAGCATGAAGCTGAAAAACATGGTGCCTCCACAAAATAAAAGGAGTTGCTAGAATCAAGCTCACTGGTGTTTTCCACTCCTATGGGGCAGGAATGTTGGTCCCATATAAATATGGTGCTCAAGGAGAAAAAATTGCTGTTTTTACTTTGGATAGCAAGAAGCTTAAAGTGAAACAAACAAATGAAAATAAATGTGATTTAAAGGGATACAAGCTGCATTGTTTCTTTAAGACTTTTCATACTTGCCCATCACATACATTTAAGTACCTGCCCTGTATATATTTTAGTCACTTTTAGTGCTCGTCTGCTAACAGCTCATTCACACCAGGGCCAGGCCAGCATGTCTAGCCAGGTGTGCATCACTGTTTGCCAGGGCCATGTGGTGCCCAGATGGGCTGCACCCCTGCACCCTATGGGCTAACATGGTGCTGGGGCAGCTTGGCCCTGCTCTCCGTTGTGGGGCAGTGACTGGCAGCAATACCCCCCCTTACCAAACAGGGCCTGCGCTGTGACCCCTTCTCTTATAAAATCACAGCATGGCTGAGGTTGGCAGGGACCTCTGGGCCCACCTGGCCCAGCCCCTGCTCCAGCAGGGACACCCAGAGCAGGGTGCTCAGGCCCACAGCCAGGCAGCTCCTGAAGGTCTCCAAGGAGGAAACCTCACAGCCTCTGGGCAGCCTGTGCCAGTGTCCAGTCACCTGCACAGCATGGAAGTGCTGTCTGGAGGTCAGAGGGAACCTCCTGTGTTCCAGTTTGTACCAGCTGCATCTTGTCCTGGCACTGGGCACCACTGAAAAGAGCCTGGCTCTGTCCTCTTTGCACTCTCCCCTCTGGTATTTATGCCCCCCCTGAACTTCCTCTTCTCCAGGCTGAGCAGTCCCAGCTCTCTCAAGCTCTCCTCACAGGAGAGATGCTCCAGTCTCTTTGTCATCTCCATGGCCCTTTGCTTTACTCTCTCCAGTAGCACCCTGTCTCTTGTGCTGGGGAGCCCACAACTGGGCACGGTTCTCAGGTGTGGCCTCAGCAGGGCTGAGCAGAGAGGAAGGATCCCTTCCCTCCACCTGCTGGCAACACCCTGCTAAAGCAGCCCGGGAGGATGTAGACTGTGCCACAAGGGCATGTTGCTGGCTCATGTTCAACATGGCATCCACCAGGGCCCCCAGGTCCTTTTTGGCATCTGGTCTTCTCCCTCCATCCAAAGGAGGTGGTCACTGCTGACTGCAGGAAAACTCCGCTGCCCTGAGCACGACGAGCAAACATGGGCTGCGATGCAGAGGGCAGGAACAGACAGAGGGAAGGTTACAGCCAGTGGGCACCTGTCCCTGCCTGGCCTGGGGCTGTGCCCACAGAGTTGAGGTGGTGGATCTGGGTCCCTCTCTGCCTGAAAGGTGGCTGCAACGCCCCAGGTGCCTCACTGTGCTGGTTTCTCCAGCAGCTTGCCTGGCTCGGAACACCTGCAGAGCACAGGGCCGCTGTCACCGAGCCCGGCTGTTGTGGTGTTAAAGGTTGGAGGATTTCAGGATGCTTCAGTTAACAAAGGAAAATGAGCCAAAGGAGGCTGCTCCCAGCTGTGAGTGAGCGTGGGAGGAAGCTTGGCGAGTGACTCACACAATGCCAGCCCAACAATCGCAGGAACTTGGAGAGGAAGCGACCAAAATAGCTGTGCGGGGCAGCCCTGGAGAGCTGGCCCGAATAAAGAGCCAGGACACAGCCGTCTGCGCAACGTGAGGGGGAGTGGGCACGAGGGACCAGAAGAGGATGACAGAGGGCATGGCTTTGTCCCCCATGGTGGAGGACCCTGTGGTGGTGAACCAGATCTCGCCCTGGTTGGGACTTCTCTGAGGCCAGCGCAGGATGCAGGGGTTTGCCGTCACACGAAGCTGGGGGACAAGCAACTGGCAGAGCCATGGAGTGAGCAGAGGCCCATGCTCCTCCCCTTTTGGAAAAGCATGGCCATGGCTTGTTGTATCAGTTTGACCACACCAGGAGGGTCAGGAGGAGGGTATTTTCCATAGTGCTTGCCTGAGAAGGAAAGGCCTTGGCACTGGCTGTCCCCAGCAGGGAGTTGCCATCCCACCGCAGCCAGGGAACAGCACCCGGCTGCCTGTGTCATCATCGGCCCCAGAGCCCACACCACCCTGCAGCCTGCACAGGGCTTTGCAGAAATTGTGTGAACATGGCGGCTCGGGTCAACAATCTCCCTTGAAAGCGGGCAAACAGAACAAAGTTACCGTGTCAGCCTTTGTTTGAGAACGAGATATTCCCCTTTGGCTATTGCTGAAATGGATTTGTTTCTTCATCACAGATATTCCCTATATAAAATGTATAGTTTATTAGCTTTGATCTGCCCACATGCAGCACTTGAAGCTGATTCCAAGTTTTATGCAGTTAAATACTACCACATGCTTCCAGGGCTGGATACAGCCTTTTCTATAAACTAGCATAAATCAGAGTAAGAATTTGAGCTGCTTCTTGCCAAAACAGAGGGTGTGCCTCTTGCCTGAGCAAAGCTCTTTTCTTCTCTGCTCTGCTCACAGTTAACCTGCAGTATAGCAGTCTGGGTTTACACAAGGTCCACTATGACCCATACAGAGACACTGCAGCCTCCCAGTGACTCTGGGAAATGCAGAAGAAATGTCGCAGCCAAGCTCACCGACGGTGACAGAATCACAAAATCACAGAATTGCAGGGGTTGGAAGGAACCTCTAGAGATCATCGTGTCCAACCCCCCTGCCAAAGCAGGTTCCCTACAGCAGGTCGCACAGTCACGGAAGTCCTCGTGGTTGTGGTTAATCATTCAGTGTCCTGGTTACATTTACTTGTCAAAACTAAGAAAACTTGGGAAAAATTATGAAAGGAAAAATAAAAAACATCTGTGTTATATAGGAGACAGCCATACATCTTGGGGAGCTCGGTCCTGGTCTCACCACCCATGGAGCCATTTCAAGCACAGGAATGTCATTCGTCACCATGAGAGCCCTGTTTGGTCCCAGAGCAGCACATCCTTCTCTTTGTGGGGATCTGAGCCTTTCTGCATCCCTGGCAGGGGCTGAAGGAAAGGGCCAGCTCCTGCTGGACACAGCAGCTCTGCCAGAAGTCCTGTGCTTTGGGTGAAACATGCCTGATTTGGAAAGTTAAGCGCAGGAGATGATGCTTTTCTGGGGCAAGCACAGGACACAAACCCACTGGATATAAGGCTTCTGGGCCCACCAAAGGACTTGTTCTTGCATGAATTTGCTCTCCCCAGGCAGTCTCCAGGGGCAGCCAGGGGTCACAGCCCTATGACACGTCTCTTGACACTCCATCAGTCGCGAATGCAAGGTCATGCTTCCTGGGCTGCTCAACCTCTCTGTCACCAGAGCAGGTGACACACTGGATTTCCAACATTTCTCCAGAACCTGGTTTGAGGCTGGGTGTACCAGTCTGATCCAACACGCTGAAGGATCCACATAGTTCTCTCTGTGTGGGAGCACTCAAGGAGCTTGTCCTCACCATGTGCTGGTATCGAGAATCACCAACATCTGCAAAGAGGAGGAGGACACAGACTGGTCTGATGGCAGCTCATGCTGCTGATACACATTGAGAGCTCTTTGGAGCAGTCTGAAAATGCACTTGATAAAAAGTTACAGAAACAATTAAGCACTTACTGCTGTTTACTTTCTAAATGGGAACAATTGATCCTTCTTCCTTCTGACGGCCACCTCTGACCCTAATTCCTTGCTTTGCACACAGTCAAGCATAGTTCAGATGGGGGGACCAGTAGGAGAGATTAAGATTCTGGGCTACAGCTAGAAATACAAATCAGCTTTGGAATAGTCACATTTTTTGTCCTAACTAAAATAAGACATTGGTACAAATCAAGCTGTAGTCACTTTTTGGTTATAGCTAGAAATATGCCAGCTTTCTGGCTGTTGGAAATTATCTTTGTGTGTGTGTTTTCATGGCACTGTGATTACGTAGCTGGTAATGTTTGAAGAGAAGTTCAGAGCAACGGCAAAATCAAAGAAAACATGGGCAAGCTCAGGGCACTGCCATGATTGTGACCACCTGCATGGATGGGCACAGCTGCACCTGCTGCTGCATGACAACGAACAGAGCATGTTTCATGGGATCCCACGTTGTAAAAAGAAGGAAAGGGAACACGAGGAGGAGCCGTGAGACCACATGATGTTATTGTCCCTTGCCATGCTGGTGGTGATGCCCCTCGCAGCACGGCCTGCCAGTGGTCCGCTGGTGTGGTGACCCCCACAGCCACCCCTTGGGAGCTGGCGTGTCCGTCCTGCTGCCACGTCGGCTCACAGCAGATTGGGAGGAGAGCAGCCACGTCAACACAATTGGCCCTGAACCCAGAGCTGCCGGGGGCTCCGGTGCCTCCGGCACAGAGCCACCAGCCCCAGGGCTGCACAGCTGCCAGCCACAGCTGCAGCCACCCCACTGCTGCAAAGCGGGGAGGAAAAGGAACTGCTTGCTCTGCGGGAGCATGTATTAAGCAGATGCAGCTTTCCCCCCTTTGGTCTACTGCTTCATAACCCAAACTCTGTCACTGACATGGTTTATGTGACAGCCTGAAAGAGCAGTCACTTTGGCACAGCTGCCACAAGTGGGTGAACAGGCACGGCCGCTGTCTGCTGGCAGAAAAACTACACCACCAAGCTTCAGCTCGCATGTGACAAAGACCAAGAGAGCCCAGAACGGCCTTTTGGATAGAAACATCGCATGTGTGCGTGAGATGGAAAGGAGGGAGAGGCTAATGGGAGAGAAATAATGCATTTCTTTTTCCACTTCTACAAAACGAAGTTATAATGTAAATGTTTCAGGGCTATAGCAACAGGAGGGGAAATGCGTCGGAGTATAAAACATATGAAACATCTCATGGCAAAGAATAGCTGAGAAATGCCCAGCAATAACAAAACTTCAGCTTCACATCTGTTCTTAAATACATAAAACATGTAAAACTGCACTGGGCAGTTCCTGCTGCCAAGTCTGGATGTACTGGACCTTGTATTAACACTGTTTTCTCTCTGTAACCAGCTACTGAAGTTTCAAAGCAGAACGTACTGCCCTTCACTGTGGTTTTCCCGTGTCCTTTTGCTGCTCCGTGTCCCACATGGCACTGATGTGAGACGAGAAGCTGCTCCCCTAAAAGCCCTCCCCCACTAAAGAGCGTGTCCTCCTGCAAACACAGCGCCTTTGCAGATCGGTGTCTTTGAAGGTAGGAGAATGTCATGTATACTTTTTTAAGCCTGGAATACAACCACCTTCCTGCTGGCCATGTCAGTGCAGCTACCACCACCCGAGACCGGGGTTTTGTGAGTCAAACCTCAAGCTGTTGGGAGCTGAATTTCTGCTGCCAGCACCCGTGCCCGTTACTCCATCCCACACACCACCCATGCCTGCACCCCAGGCCCATCTCACCTTGCAGGAAGGCACTGCAGGGCATGAGCTTGATGCCCCCCCCAGCATTCCCACAGCTGGCACACGGACATGCCCATGACATCCCTGAAGAAACAGTTCGGGCACACACAGGCTCTTTGATTTCAAACCTGCTTGCAGGCTTCTGGGTTTTTATTGCATTTCTGAGTGCTGTGCAGGGATTTCCCACTGGGCTGCAGGAGCAGTGTGTGGTTACTGTGGCTGATGCTGCATTGTTAGGTGAGTGGTGGATGGTAAGCAGGGCATGGGCCAACAATGTACCCTCACAGCCCAGAAAGCCAATCGTATCCTGGGCTGCATCAAAAGCAGCGCGGCCAGCAGGGCAGGGAGGTGGTTCTGCCCTCTGCTCTGCACTGTGAGACCTCACCTGGAGCACTGTGCCCAGGTGCGGGCTCCTCAGCACAGGAGGGACATGGAGCTGTGGGAGCGCGTCCTGAGCAGGGACACAGAAATGACCAAGGGATGGAGCACCTCCCCGTGAGGACAGGCTGAGAGCTGGGGCTGTGCAGCCTGGAGGGCAGAAGGCTCCGGGGAGACCTGAGAGCGGCCTTTCAGTGCCCAAAGGGGGCTGTGAGGAAGAGGGGGACAGAGTCTTCAGCAGGGTCTGTGGGGATGGGACAAGGGGAATTGGTTTCAAACTAAGAGGGGAGAGTTAGACAGGGTATGAGGAAAAAGTGTTTTACAGTAAGAGTGGTGAAGCAGTGGCACAGGTTGCCCAGAGAGGTGGTGGAAGCCCCATCCCTGGAGACACTCAAGGTCAGGCTGGGGGGGCTCTGAGCACCCTGATCGAGCTGTGGGTGCCCCTGTTCATTGCGGGGAGTTGGGCCAGATGGCCTTTGGGGGTCCCTTCCAACTCTAAGGTTGCTATGATTCTGTGATTCTAAGTGAAGGGATGGACAGAAGATCCAAGAGGGCAATGCAAGTCTCCATGTGGCAGTTTGGCTCTGATGGCACCTGAAATGTGACACGGGTCTGAAGAGTGATTGCGTCACACAGCAAACCCAGCACCTCCTGGTGCAACCCCACACAGACCGTTCCTCCACCTCCCCAAAGCAAAGCACCCAATTTGTCACATCTCAGAGAAAAGCAGGTGAAAATACTGACAAAGGTGTCTGTGGACTCACACAAATGCTCTCCTGCTGCTGCAGTTGTTTATGTTATATGGCAGCTGTGACATTCATGGTTTGAATTTTGGGTGGTGCTGTGTGGAGCCAGGAGCTGGACTCAAGAATCCCTGTGTGTTCCTTCCCCCTTGGGGTATTCTATGGTTCTGTGATCACGGTGCAAGACTCTGCACTCGCTGCCACGCTCTGTACTCCCATCTCCAACAGCCACCATGGAAAAGGACAGCAGCGGTGCAACTGTCACCGCTCATCAGCATCCCTGCACCAAGGAGAGCCAGAGAGCACTGGAGTTTGCTTTAATCATCTCTCCCTACCACATGTGGCCACAGAAAGTCAGACACGATCAGCCTCAGAGCACAGGCAGCTGCTGCTGTGCTGCTCCACAGCCAGGGCAGGGCAGGGCAGAGGGCCCGTGCAGATCCGGCCCTGTGCCTCTGCGATGCAGCACTGCGGGCAGCGTTCCTGCTGGGGAGCATGGACACTTGCACCTCCTGTGTTCTGCCCCACCGGTTTCCTCTGCACTGGTTTCTGCTGCCCAGCTGAGCGGTCCCCACCCTGGGATTAGCCTCGGTAATCTTTGCTGCACCTTCTTATTTGTGGTGTTAGATGGTCTGTGAGGTGATCAGCCTGAGATATGACCCAAAAAAGAACACAGCCTGAACTGAGTACTTTGATAGCCCCCATTTGCTGTTTCACTTTCCTCTCTTGCACCTGGAAAAGCTTGCAGAATCAATGGGGACTAACCCCTGGGTTCTGTTGAAATTACTCTTTGGTCACACAGAGATTAATAGAAATGTGCACCATCTCATTCACCTTCTGTTAAAAGGGAATGTGGGATGTCTCCCATTTTCTGGTCAGGCCTACAGGTAGGACCTGCTCCCCCTCCAAGTCAGAACTGTGTGCTCCAGAGCACGGCATTTAGTTTACTTTTTTCAAGAAGAATTACAAATTGTCAGGGGCATGGGCTTGAAAGCAGAGACCTGCTCTTCTGCCTGTTGGAGGATTTCATGTGCCCATCGTGCAGTCCATGTCCTGTGCCCCAGACACTTGCTTCATGCCAGACGCAGCCTGCTCTGGGCTTGCAGGCACGAGCACCCTGGAACAGCCCAGCTGCCCGTGCTTGTTGTCACCAGCAATCCCAAACTGGGGATGTAGGTTGCCAAATTTTTGTTCCTTGTTTATGTCCCAGAGCAGTGAATAATGTTTCCTTCGACAGAAAATATTCCCAGCTAACGATGTCCAAAATCCAATTGTTCCATTGTGGCTGAAACTACAGAAGAAGGCAGTCTCACTGAAAGGGCTGAGGAGGAAAAAGTGCCGGCATGGGGCACAGGGGTGGATTTTGGCACCCAGATGGAGGCTGGAGAGCAGTCTGGTTCCCAAGATGATGTGGTTACAGGCACAGGGAGGGGGGCTCGTGCTTCTCATCTTCAGCTGGGAGCTCTGTGGATGGGCAGGCGGAGGCCAAAACAGTATTTCTGAAAGACCTGCCATGGTTTTTAATGCAGAGAGTCTTCTTCTGCTTGAGGAGGCAAACATAAAAAGCAGACAAGCATTTTGGAAAAACTGTCATTTCAGCGCGCGCCTGCTCTGCTGAAGCATGAGGCAGGAGTGCTGGGGGCGGCAGCGCCCGGGTGCCGCACTCACGCTCCTAAAATCAGTACGGCATCTCCCCCCGAGCACCGCTTCCACACTGGGTTTTACAGCGCCCGTGGCAGGTCGTGCAGCTAAAAGCTGCTCGCATCTTCCATTAGCACATTTTAACATCATTAATCTTTCAGGGAAATCCTGCGGTATCACAAGGCACACGGGGGGCAGCAGGGTAAATTTGTGTGTTTAAGCAGCACCATTTCACCTTTTCACTGCAGTGACGTGGCAGTGGTACCCCGTCCAGGGGATCTGACAACATCAGCTGTGGCTTGAGTGCTGGCACTGGGATGAGGGCAGTGGAGAACCCTTAGCAGAGCTCTCCTCTTCTGGAACATGGAGCTGAAGTTTTCAAGGACACCGCAGAGGGGTGTCAGTGTGCAAACCCCGTGCGCCGTGGAGCGGGAGGCATGAGCCTGCAGGCAGGCTGCAAGGCCCAGCCCCTCCCGCAGGCACTGAGGGGGAGGATTTAGAAATAAGGTGCTGGAGGTGAGTGGGAGGAGAAGGGAGAGTAGGAGGTAAGAGATATATGGGTTATAATTACATGGAAGCATTGCTGTCGAGGTCATATTTCCTGGAGAATACTGTAGAACAGAATTGAAAATGTATATATATATATACTGTATATACTGTGAGCATTGCAGAGGATTAACATAAAATTGCATCCTTGCTATAGGATGCTATGTATTCCTCTGAGACTAGGGGGAAAGACTTGAGCAAGGAGGATTTACTGTCAATGGAGGAGGGTCAGCTTATGGGACACTTAAACAAGCTGGACACACGCAAGTCCTTGGGACCTCATGGGAGTGCTGAGTGCTGAAGAAGCTGGCCAACGTCATTCCAAGGCCATCCTCAGCTACCACTGAATCTTGAACCAATGAGTCAAGGCAATCAGGAGAGGCTCCTGAGGACTGGAAGAAAGACAATACTCTTCCAAAAAGGAGAAGAACAAAGATTTGGGGAACTACAGGCTAGTCAGCCTCATCTCAATCCCTGGGAAGGTGATGGAGCAACTGACCCTGAAAACCATTTCCAGACACGTGAAGGACAAGAAGGTGACTGCAAGTAGTCAGCATGGCTTTATGAAGGGAAAATTGCACTTGATCAACCTGATAGTCCTCCACAATGAGATGGCTGGCTTGCTGGATGGAGTGGATGCTGGCTGTGCAGACTTTATTAAAGCTTTTGACTCTCTCTCATAATCCTCATGGACAAACTGAAGAGGTGTAGGCTAGGTTAATATGCAGACGGTCTGAAAACTGGCTGAACTGCTGGGCTCAAAGGGATGTGACCTGGGCAAGAGTTCAGCATTAGGCCAGTGGTGTACCCCAGAGGTCCATACTGGGGCCAATACTGTTTAATAGCTCCGTTAGTGGCCTGGACAATGGGGCAGAGACCACCCCCAGCGAGACTGCAGATGGCACAAAGCTGGGAGGAGTGACTGGTACACCAGAAGGTCATGCTGCCATTCAGGGGGACCTTGGCAAGAAGACAAAACTTAGGGGAGATCTCACCAAAGTGCAGAATTGCCTGGTAGAAGGGTTTAAATGAGGCAGAGCTGGGCTTTTTATAGTGGTGCCCAGTGATAGGACAAGAGGCAACGGGCATCAACTGAGATGCAAGAAATTCTATTTAAGCACAAGAAGGAAAACTACTGGTGGTGGTTAAACAGGGGAGCAGGCTGCCCAGAGAGGCTGTGGAGGCTCCATCCTCAGACCTTCAATACCAGCTGGATGTGGTCCTGGGCAGCCTGCTGCAGCTGGCCCTGCTTGAGCAGGGGCTGGACTAGATGGTCTGCAGAGGTCCCTGCCAACCTCAGCCATTCTATGGTTCTGTGTTACCCAGCTTCAAATTGATATGATTTTTATTTCTTCATTCAATTTTTGGTACAAGGACTTCTTAGTGAATGATGGAACAGCTTTTTGTTAGTAAGGATTATCTCATATCCTCGACTTGATCTGTTCTTCACAGGGGCGAAACAGTTCTGCTACCACGTGTATTATTTTTCTGGTTCATGTTTGCAAGAAAATGAACTAACCTTCTGAGAAGAATCTTTTTCAAATTCAATTTTAGAGAAATCTGTGGAGGAGTGGGAAGGGTTTCACAGCTTGTTTGGGACTTTGGCAGAGCCCTTTCTAACCAATAGCCTCATGCTCCAGCTCAGGAGAAAAGGTCAGGCAGAGCTTTGCAGAGACCACGTTGGCACCTTTGGTATGTGCTTCCACGGAAGCACAGAAGCAGTTATTCCATCTTAGAAACGATGTAATTTTTTTTGCACAATAGCTCACAGCCTCACACTGAGAGAAAGAAGCTGAGCCGAGGGAGCAAGGGCTGATGTCGGGGGGTCAGTAGCAGGCAGAGCAGATGCATAATTTCATTTGGAGAGAGAGCACTTCCCTGTATGAGCTGCCTCTGATATCCCTCCCACCAATATTGGCGGCAGCCGCCTTTCTGGAAAGTGAGCCCACTGCACAAAAAAGTAATTTATCTTCTCCTTTTAGGAGATGTTTTTGCTGGAAGAGCCAGACATCCTCTTTGCTCTTCAAGGTTTTTCCAAGCACTGTAGTGGAATGTTTCTAAACTCACTCCAGTAAAGCCCACCAACACACTCATTGCTTGGCTGGGAGCACACAGGAGGGTGGACATGCTCAGCTCCGTTGGCTGTTGCATGGGGCCGTACCCAGTTGAGGTGACCCGCACCCTGTGGCACCACGGACACCTTCACCCAGCAGCAGCAAGGCTCAGCTGGGGTGCAGCTAAGCAGTAAATGTTTTTTGACAGGGAACAGCAGTGTGAAGTTCAGTCTTCTGTGCTACACCGATGTCATTCAAAATTATGATCTACAGCATCTCCCCACCCACTGAGCTGCTGCTCCTGGGAGCAGACCACCCAGTCTGTCTCTCTTAGCATATCGCGAGCTGCTGTGACATGCTCTCCTGACACACTACGGGGCAGAGAGCTTCCCAGCCCACTGCCTTTGCCATCATCAAAGACCGATGCCAGTTAAAGTCCATGAAACTAGTTTTATTTTATTATTGCTGGAGGTAAACTCAAAATTTTGGAAGCAGAACTGTGCTGGCAAGAAACTATGTATCAGGAAGGCAACAAGCAGAGCATGCACAACAGGAGGTGGTTCTTTGCCATCTTCTGGCTTTCAGGATCCCTCCCTCTCAGAGCTGCTGAGTGTGCAGAAGGACAGGACCTGTCCAGGGCATGGACTCAATGCCGGAAAGGTGTAAGAGATGCAGAGATCCAATGCTGAATAAACTGGAAGGTACAAGAGAAAGCAGATAGAGAGTAGGAATTACTTGTCTCAATGAAGAACCTTCCCAGTGCTTCTCTCAGCACAAGTGAAAGAAAAGAGTTTGATCCAGAGGTAGGTGTGAGCAGGACAGAGGGGAACTAGATGGCACACAGCCCTAGGCCTGACTCGTGTGCCTTTTGTCATCATGCACAGCATGAAGCACGAGGCATTCACTCTCACATTGCCTGCCTGTGCTCTCTGGTGTTGGAAAAAAAAAGAAAAAAAGAAAAAAAGAAATCCCTTCAAGCTGAGTAAATGCCTTAAAAGGAAGAAAAGAGAATTAGCAGTTTTTGTGCTGTCAGTCCGGGGAGGAACTTTTTCCCTCCAGTGCCATACCGGGAGAAAACGTGCTTTGTGCAATATCCCCAGCAGGCTCCAGCAGCACATTTCTGTCCAGCAGCACACTCCTGCAGCACTTGCAGAGGAGATGTAAATGTGTGAATCGGGCTCTTTCCATGTTAATGGATTTATTCACTTCTCTTTACCAACATTTCTATTTCCTGGTACAGAGCACTGCAGCCCAGGGTCTCAGAGCTGGAATTGAACGTGGCAATGCTGCAGCAATCAGAACTTCCCCTGTTCCCTGTTGGGAAGTTGGGGGTGACTTTCTCTGCAAACAGAAAGCAGAGCAGCCAGCCCCCCTCCAAACCCAGGGACCTCTGGTTCGGGGAATGCTGTTCCTGGGGGTGCCCTGGGGGAGGGACAGTGGCAGGACAACAAGAAGGTCTCCACAGGACACAGACCCACCCTGAAATTCCCCAGTCAGAGCTGTTTGAGAGGTGTTTGGGCACAGAAGCCTGACTGGCAGAGGGAGGCAGCTCTGGAGCCACATTGGGTGAGGATGGAACTTCCCACATCTCCTCCCCTGTGCCCGTAGAAGTGAGAGCTGTGAGGGCAGGGCAGTGGCACCAGAAGCCCTCCCTCAGGCAGGGATTCCTGCAAGGAGCACCGCTTGGCTGGCCCGGCTCAGAGCTCTCTGCCTCACAGGGTGCTGCAAGGCTGGGGGAGGATGGCGTAGCAATAGGCCCACATCAGTCTTTTTCTGATTAATACATAAAGTTATTAGAAACTGGCCTGGTAGTTACTGCTGGCAGGCAGGCTGCAAGCACTTGTAAAAGCAAGAGAAAGCCAGGCTAGTGGCTTCATGTTCTCACCGAGCAGATGCTGTGAACGAGCTCTGCATGGCACCAGGGCAGCCAGGGCTTGAGCAGGAGCAGGGGAGCTGCGGGCTTCACGTGGGTCGCTGCCCCAGCCCCTTCTCAGGTAAATACCCCCACTCTGTCCCCATTGATTGATTATCTATACCAAAAAAAGGGAGACAACGTGCCAGTGAGGAGGCACTGAAGAAAGGCTTCCAGCTGATATACAGGGCCATCATCACAGTGGGTCCACATCAGCAGCAAAACAGCCTTCAGCTTGCTCCTGATTCGACACCTGAACTCAAAGGGGTGCAAAAGCCCTGCTCTCCCCAGCACTACAACCCAGCATTTTGCAATTTCAATACATTTTGCCTGCTATGTACAGGAGTTTGTTTCTGAAAGCTGTACCAGTAGGATGTGCTAGTACGTCACAGCAACAGGAGGCACACACACTGATCTGGAGCTGTGAGGGAGGAAACTTCCACAAACGGCCCAGAAATCTAATCTTGAACTCAGTGGGATTTTGACCATCTTGTCAGCAGCATCCCTAGTGTCAATGGAGAAAAATAAGGTGGACAGCGTTTCTCTTATTTTATAAGAAAACAGACTGAACCTAACAAGTTACTTCAAAAATGGCTTTATTTAAATTAATATATTACATAGATGCATATAAAAATAGCTTAATAGAGCTTAATTATTACAGCATTCCTATTTAAATATGACCTTTAAATCTGACAGTTTAAGTATGTGTGGTAAAGTTTTACCAAAATGTATTTTTCATCCTATCAGCTATGCTTTACTCTGGTGTTACAGATATTTAAACAGGAAGATTAAAGTGTATCTCATGAGCTACAGTCCTTTTCTTCCCACTTTTTCAGCAACAAACAGTAGTGGCAGTGTTAAACAAGGTTATAATATCTTGTTTATGAAAAGCATCACCGCTATTTGAAGATCTGAAATAATGACATTTTTGTCACGGCACCAACAGAGCTATTTCTTGGATCAGTTTTCAAGTTCCAGACGAGTTCCCATTCTCCCAGATACACACTGGTTCATTTACAGAAACAAAGAGCAGCGGAACGGATGGCTGCCTCACCAGACCTACTGGCCATTCATCACAGCGTGATGCTTCCACAGAAGACGTGCCCTGTTTCTTCTTCCCAGCAGAAACCTCGGTGTCATTGATGCTGACAGTGATTTGTCAAAGATGCCCAAAAGATTTGGGATTCAGCATTGCAGTCCTTTTAAAATTCAAGTTGCATCTACACACAGATGCTTCACTGTGCCTGATCTTGGTGCTCTGTTCTGGCTGTGTTTGCATGCATTTCACGCAAGAACACCATAGCAGGAATCAAAAACCCCTTCCAATATTATTCTTCATGCCTTCATTCATAATAACAATCAAGATCCTCAGCTGGCGGCTTCTGTTGAAAGCTCTTAAGCTACAGGTGCTTGCACAATCACACTGGCTGGGGCTTCAGTCTGCTTTTCTCTGGAAGAGAACTCTGACCCTCAGGCAGGTAGACAGAATTTCCTGGGCTTTTTTTAAATTAAGCCTCACCAGCAAGAAAAAATAGATTAAATCAAATTCTCATGTTGAGGTTGAAATAAAAATATTGGAATTACCACCCACTTTCCTTCTGAGTTGTGTTGCAACTTAACATCTTTGATTGCACATATCTTCGTTTTAAATTTATTGTTGTCTCACTTGTTACCTTTCCTGTATGAGACAGATTTTCATAAAATAATTAACTGAACCTCAGAGAAAAGAACGACTATAAATGGTTAGGTGTGATGGAGGGAGGAGAACAGTCTCAAAAAAGTCCACATTGTGCTAATAAACATGCCAAGAAAAAGTAGGATCATTAGACAACACCATGTCCAGCCATCAGGATTTATTTCCTCCTTTCCAGAGAAAAATAAATGAGTGCATGATCTGATCTTGGAACGCTGCCTCCATCTGCTTCAAGAATCTGTTCAGATCTCAAGGTACGGGGACAAAGAAAGTACGTTTTGCCTTGGCTGTGCCCGATGCGCAACCTAATCAAACACGGCTTTGGCTGCAATCCTTGCCATAACACATTCAGCCAGTGCCGTAAGGCATCGCACGTTTCTCCCAATGTTACAAGAAGAACCTGACAGTCAGCATCAAGGAGATGCAGCATTCAGGAAAGTTCTGTGCTCAAGGCAGGATGGCCTCAGTTTCTCCTAGGTACAGAGCAGTGTTATTTGTAGTGCTGCTCTTTACACAGCTGATGGTAACAGAACCATGATGAACAAACCTGGAAGCCAGAGCCTGAGGTGACTGCAGGGGCACGTACAGAGCCACGCCGTGCTCCAGCAGCGCATGATATCATCCAAACCTACCAAATAAAAGCAGCCCCAGATCCCTCCCGTGGAGCACTCACATGAGAACAGAGATGAAAGCTTGGCTCTTGATCTTCAATAGCAAAAGGCTTTCCTGGAAGGAAGAGACAGCAGGGGAGAGCCAGCGGACTCCCACGAGAAGGCACACTGTGACAATGTGCAGTGGGGCGTCCAATGAAACATTACAATGTGTTAAACAAAATTATTAACCCCAGCATCATTTCCTGCCAATATGTGAAGCTGGCGTTGACTGGATAGGTCAAAAGAAAACTGACAGGTGAACAAGTTTCTGATGCGCTATCCTAGATTTTAAAAGGCACAGGGCTGCAAGAAGAAAGCAGAGCCAAGAGACCTGCTAATTTCCCCTGACTCTTCAGTACATGAAATATCTGCATGAACATAAACTGCTGTCAGGTAGTCACACTGGAACAGTGTGATTGAGGATTTCTAGGGCCCTTCTTCTTGACACAGACCCAGCCTTTAATTGAAGTGCTTGAGTAAAGAGTAAACGAGCTGTTTAACCTGAAAAATTAGACCTCCCCACAAACAGACAGCGTCCAGCTATGCCAGCCTGATGGCAAGTATTTCACTGCAAACTGTTTACAGCCTACCTCTGCCAGGGGAACAATTGAAGTACAAACAGCATAGTTCTTTTCTGTAATGCTTCCCATTCCCAGACTTCTTAGTGAAGTCTGCAAACAGAGATGCCAACATACCCCGTTCTGACCTACATAGCAAACAATTGGACCCGTGTTCCTGCTGCGTTATCACAGAAATGAATCGTCGTTGCGTCTCCTCGATGTCCTGGCAAGACGGACAATTTTCTGCTGGGAAGTGTTAGTTGAATCCCGCACCTACTGCTCTCATGACACTAACTGCATATTTTGTGTTTATCACAGGGAAGAAAAACACCCATAAGAGAAAGGTTCAGCTTTAAGTTCTGCTTTTTGCCAGCACAAACATGGGAGCAAGTGAAGCACAACTTTGAAAGCTCCAGCTTACTAAACTCCAGAAGAAAAAAAACAGTTCATCAATCTTTTTAGAAAAACAGAATAAAGACGCTAGAGAAAAATGTTCACCCCACCCCAGACATTTACATAATTTGTGCAAATATGAGGAGTGGCAATGGCCACGCTTTAACATCATTGTCCACTATCTCTGCATCGGAGAAAAATTTCAGGGTTGCGTCCTGCTGTTATTGGAGTCAGGAGGAAAAATCTTGCTGGGAATGGGGAACAGGGATGACAAACAGTTCTTTGCCTTCTCGGGCTTAAGAATCAGGTAAAACAAACAGATGACTTCAGAAGGCCCTGGGTCGGCTTGGCCATGAAAGGTCCCCACTGAATCAGAAAGATTAACTTCAGGGGAAGGCATCCCAACTGGGAGCAGCAGCTGGCGGCCCTGAGTATTTGTAGACTTCTGCAGCAACAGTGGGTGGGTCTGGAAAAGTCTAGAGATGCAGACTAGGTGTCTCTGAATCAAGTCTGCATTAACCCATGTGATCTGAAGCTTTTCTCTTATCAGCATTTGGAGCATAAAATCATATCACTTATGCCTAACTGCCACATACTTGTAACCCTATACGTGTGGGATAAAACTAAATCAAGACAAACTGAGATGGTTGTGTTCTCCCTTTATAATTTATAAGGATAAAAAATGAGGGTTTTTTGGCAGGGCAGAGTTCAGGAACTTAAGATATTCTGCTAGAAAAAAAATTCTTCTCTCACCATTAGGAGATATCATTCAGGGTTTGTCAGACATCCAAAAAATATTTCTGCTTTCTTCATTAGAAACCATGTTTTGTGAGTGACATCGTCTTCATAGATCGGCATTTACTTAGACAAAATATTAATCATAAAGTGATGCTGGAATGCAAGAAACGCTACATCTCTAATCACAACTCAATGGCGCTCGCTCTGACCTTTGTTTTGTTCGGAAAGTCCCAAAAGATAAACACCTTCGTTGAGTGAATTTAAGATAGCCGACATTGGAGTTGGTTTTCTTAGCGTTTCGTTTTCTTGCTTTTCTTTTTTGTATGTTCTTTAGGCACAGTTCTCTAGACCCAGAGGGGTTCAGAGATCAACAGTTAAAACCATTGCTCTGGGAAATGGATTCTCATTTCAGTCTGCAACAAAAACGCTGCCTGCATCTCAGGAAGGAAAGCACCAGACAGTTTACTTTATCTCTTCAAAGACTCCACTGGCACAACGGAACAGCAGCTTACTGAACAAACACAGATCTTTCCACTTTATTATTTATCTCCTGGAGGAAATATAAAATTAACTGCTGCAAAACATTTCAGAGATTGAGATACTGTCTATACTAAAGAGGGGGCCTAAAATCATGGGGCATAGGTGGGAGAAGGGTGAAAGTCTGTTGCCATCTGTAAGCATTGGGATTTTTAGGGTAACTCAACATGGTAATATTCCACATTCCTAAACCAACTGCAATGCAAAGCCTCTTAAACATGGATTTTATTGCAGAGCTATAGTTGCTAAGGTCTTTAGCTTCTCCACAAAAGAGATTATGGTCGTTTCAAATGAGATCTTACTTCCCAAGCTCACATATCAAGTAATTAGAGCAAACCCGCTTTTGTTAAGTGTCTAAAGATAATTTTGAAAATAAGGAGGCATGAATCACCTAAAGATGTACAAAACCATTCTCTATACTGTATTTTTGGAGCCACTAAATCTCTGAATCTCACTTCAGGATGGAGTCACTAATGCTTCTTTCGTGTTTCCTGCAGTGGCTAAATGCTCGCGCTCGCATACATCTCGTGTTGTGATTTCCAGTTAGCGTGCTCTCTCAAATCCCATCCTTTTATAAAAGTACTGCATCACTGGGAGAACTACAGAAATTAATGGAGGAAATAATTTTTTTCAAAGAGATAAAGTGATGTTACTTTTCATTGACAGATTTTTGTATGTATTACTTTCCACTAAATGATTAGTTTTGATGACTGATAGGAATTACCATTTATCTATGAATCCTATATGCATTCTTCCAGTTCTTCCTCTCATCCTGAAAATCTCTAGCAGTAGCTCCTCAAAAAGGACTTTAGAAAATCAAGGCTAAGATGTAAATATACAGAAAGCATTTAAATATTACTGCTTTTCAATCTAACAACCCAATGTCTAATACAACCTCCTCTCTGCAGGAACAGTTTTGCCTGTGTCCAACATGAGAAAAAGAGACACAGAATTACAGCAATTGTTCCATCCTATGGAGTAAGCAACTCAAATGGGAGCCTGTGCCTTTGTAATTTGTGGTGCTTTTACTTCCCCCATCAGGCTGTGAGGATAATACCTACAAGACATATTCTGGGAGTTGTTCCATGCAAGATTCCAATATAGGGCTGCACTGTTTACATTTACTACAAATTTGTATGCACAAGAGAGCTCAGCATGGGAACAAAAACCCATCTCTGAAGTCTTTCTGTAAAACAAATTGAACAGAATGTTCCCCATAATAGCAGCAGAAAACAGAAATCTTTCTTAAAGGGTAAAGAGTCTCAAAGAGTTTGCTTGGAATTTCTGTTTTCTACTACTACAGATAGTGTTAGACAAATGTCTTACACAAACAAACTTCCTGAAAATGTGTGCTTAGTACAGGCAAGGCCCATCAAGTCTTGCTAATTGACCTCTCTGAGGGCTATGGAAAAGGCAGTATGAAAATCCAATCTACACAAATTAAGCTGTAGGAAGTTGCAGTGCAATGGCAGTGCCACGTTTTAAAAACTACCCCACTTTCCTTGAACGTAGCTGTGTTCACTGCTGGTCCACAAAATTCTATGGGCCAAATGACAAACTATTGTTTATCGATCAGATGAGATTATATATGATGAAAAGAGAATGGACAGGAGAAAAAGAAGTGGGAAGGAAGGGAAATATTCAACATCAGTAACAGTGGAGAGATTCCACAACAAATCAGTGAGGAGGAATGCATGCATGTACCTGCTGCAAACCCCTCCTGCACAGCAAACGTGGCAGAGTACTGCACTACAACAGGGATCCTCAATGCTTTAAGAAAGATTTGAAGTGTTTAAAAACGCACTCGTAATTAAGGATTTTTATAGTGGCATCAAACAAGCTGCCTAAGAGATGTGGAGAACTAGGCACTATCTACTCATTTCAGAGTGGCAAAGAAGGTAACTTCTGGAGCACGTGATTTTATCTCCAGGCCTTGTGTAAATCCCAATCCTTGTTCTAAACTAGCCCCAAATTACCCATGGTGTCTAGGATAACTTTGTACTGGAAGAGAGCCTTGGAGGTAAGTTAGTGGTAAGCAAGACAAAGCCTTTGGAGCAGTTTTCCAGTGAACAGGATGATTTTCACTTTAAAAACTTCTGAAATGTTGATTCATCAGATTTCATAAGCAGCTCAGGCTTATCCCAAACATCCTCCAGCTGAACTTGGCACAGACCTTTAACTAGTTTGTTGGCAAAACTATTGGAATAAAGACTTTCTGTCTGTCCTTCCTATTCCAAAGGCACACACGTGAACTAGTGTCTCCACGTGGTGCCGTGCAGCTCTGCAGATGTCCCAGCACAGCCAGAGCTAGCTCATATGTATGCAACATGCAGAGGCACAAACGTGATTTCTGCTGCTTTTCTGTCACAGCAACCTCGTATTTATAGCCTCTTATTTTCCTCTGAATCCTTTTAGAAATTAATTTTTAGGCTGGATTTGAACGTCATAATCAGGTTAAGAGCAGTGGCTGTACCTAGGCCAAGCTGGTGAGCACAGCTTTCAGCTGTGAGCAGTAAAGGGAGGACAACTATAAGCCACAGTTCAGTGAAGCAGTGTCGGAGTGATTGAAAGTAAGGACCCAGGGTGATGGGAGCAAGGGAAACTTCAAGAATAATACGGAAGGATGAAAGATAGCTGCCTCAAGTGTATGGATGCAAATGTGTGCAGCCTGGAGATGAGGAGAAACTAGAGCTCCTCATGCTGTTGGCACAGCAATGCTGGAACAGCAGGATGGGGTGGGAGCATGGTGACGGATGGACACAAGCTCCTCAGGAAAAGCAAGCAGGAAAGAAGGGAAGATTTTTGGGGTGAAGGGCATTGCCCCTTTTTGTGAAGGAGCAGCTTGGACACTGAGATGGATGGCAGTCTGCCTGAGAGCACGGGTCAGGGTCAGAGAAGAAGTGACATTGTGGGGGGAGGATAACAGTTCGGCTGATCAGGGTGATGAGGGCAGTCCAGCACTGAAACACGTTGGCTGGGGAGGTTGTACAGTCCTCAACGTCAGAAATTTTCAAGACCCAACTAGATAAGAGGCTGAGCAACCTGGTCTGAGCTCACAGCTTATCCTGCGTGAGCTCAAACCTGGCCTAGGTCCAGAAGTCTCTTCCAACCTGAATTATCCTGGGATCTGGAGTCCAAAGGACAGAACCCCAAGCAGGAACAGTAGTTTTGAAACTGAGGCAGACAGAGCATCTGCTGCCACTGAAGAAGTCCCAATGTTATGGCTGTGTTATGGCTGTGTTTCAGCCAAGAGCATCATGCTCAGGTCTTCACACAGCGGATGGCTGAAGACCACAGCTTCGGAGTCCCATGAAGCCACAGAGGAATGGTGGAGCAGTAGCAATTAGAGCAGAACCCATTCCTGCAACTCTTATGAGCATCAGAATCTAGGAACAAAAACAAAACAAAACAAAACCACATACACAAAAAAAAACAACAAAAAAAACCAAAAACCTGGCAACAAATGTGAACTTCAAGTTAATGTCCCAGAGAGCATTGTCTCAGGGCAAGAAACTTTCAAATGTTTCCAATTTCCCTCACCAATTAAGAGTCAGGGAACGTAAGACTGTACTAAAAAGTACTCCCAGTTGAGGGGAAGGGGCAGGGGGTCAAAAATGTGTTTAATTTACTGATGTTCCTTACATGTGTCCTCCCCAACAGTCCTACCCAGCAATGCAGTTATCAGCAACAAGTCTGAGAACTAAAACTTACTGCCTCACTCTCACTGCGACATTGTTTACATCTCCTTAGAGCCTACGAGCAAGCTCTCAAGTACAGACCATCTCCGCTCTCCTTTCTTGACAAATATCCAACCCTTGTTTTTACTGACAGAACCGTAATGATTGTTTCTAAGCATCTTCAGTGTGATAAGGCTGCTGCCCTCGGGAAATTATAATCTCACCATCTCCCTTGATTTGCTACATGCACCCCCTCAAACCTTGGTCCTCTTCCCACCCGTGGTTTCACAGCTCTTCCCTGGAGTGCCAGTTGTGCCTGGCAGAAGCTGACCAGCTGCCCTCCACCTCCAACCTTCAGCTTTCTCCAAGGAAGCTGCCAGGCTGATTCACAGTGCCAGTGAGAACTGCTCCCGTGGGCTTCACTCAGCAGCTGGCCTCCAGCACCCTGAACCTGCAGGTACCTGAAACAATGACCTGTGCATTTTCATTGCTGCAGCAATGCCTTCGACTTGTAGCTTTCCTTTCCAGAAACCGGCCGGGAGCCAGGACAATCATTCAGCACTATTCCCAAAAGGGACAGACAGTCTAAACAGAAACGTGATGCTGAAAGGCTCTGCATATACAGCAAGCACGTTCTGCCCTGCCTTTTAAGGAATACTAAGCAGCTTGAATGTCTACGTGCATTTATAAATAAAGCATTCTGACCCAAAGCTGTGTTTCAGAGTCACTCAACTGTATAAGCAAAATACAAAGTTTATTGGTATATCCCCACAAGCATCTTAGGTCTAAGTGTCAAAATTCCTGTAAGTCTTTCTTATCTATGTGAGAGTGAACCAGTGTGAACACAACACAAGTAAGTATATCAGTTGTGTTGAATGCTTCTGTCTCTGTTACGCCTTTTTCTTAATATTGTACTGCAACAGAAAGGCTCAGTTGGAAGGGACCTACAAAAATTGAGTCCAACTGCCTGACCACTTCAGGGCTAACCAAAAGTTACAGCACATTAAGGGCACTATCCACGTCTCTTGAACAGTGGCGAGCATGGGGCATCAACCACTTTGCTGGGAAGCCGGTTCCAGTGTTTGACCACCCTCAGGGTAAAGAAATTTTCCTAATGCCATTGGTTCACAAGAGCAGGGCCCCACACCTCCTCCTTCTTCCTCTACTCAGGAAGCTCAGAGGGTGGCAAGGTCACCTCTCAGCTTCCTCGTCTCCAACCTGGACAGCTCACAGGACACGTTAAGCACCTTAACATGGTTTTAATATCATGGACCCCAGAACTGCACACAATATTTTAGGTGAGGCTGCACCAATACTAAGCATAGTGGGAGAATCACCTCTTTTGACAGCTGGCTATGTATGCTGTGTTTAGTGTATCCCAAAATATGGTTTGTCCCCTGGACTGCCAGGACACACTGCTGGTTCACGCTGAGCCTGCTGTCAACAGCACCCCCAGGTCCCTCCTGCTGAGCTGCTCTCCAGCCACTCCTCTCTCATGCATACCTGTGTCCAGCACTGCTCCACTCCAGCTGCAGAACCCGGCACCTTCCTTTGTTGAACTTCACGCCGCTGATGGTTGCCCGGTGCTCCAATGTATCTGGATCAAGCCTCTCATCCCCCCTAAGGGTCAGCAGCACCTTCCAGTTTAGTATTAACAGCAAACTTGCTGAGGACACATCCACTCCCCAGACACAGAAGACCTTTGGTAAATTGTTGAGGGGTACAGCTGTGACATCCACCAACTCCTTCAGTACGCTGGGGCGAATCCTGCCAGGCCCTATAGACTGTGAACACTGTGCCGATACAACTATTCTCTGACAATTTTTGTGACCACAGATGGAAAATCACTGCTCCCCTAATCATGGTCCTCCAACTTGCAGGACTGGCACCCAACAGCCAAAACTGAGGCAAAAAGTGTGTTAGATGTCTCCACCTTTTCCTCATTCCCATTTGTTAAGTAGCCATCTCCATCAAGTATCAGTTTAGTGTTTTCCTTAGACCTCCACTTGCTGCTGACATACTTAAAAAGTCTTTTGTTGTCTGACACCACACTGGCCAGCATCAACTCAAGCTGGGCTTTGGCTTTTCTTGTTTTCTCCCTACAAACACGAACTGTAGCTCTGTAATCTCCCTGTGAAGCCTGACCTTGCTTCCAGAGATCATAGATTATTTTTCTGCCCAAGTTCCAAAAGGAGTTCCCTGTTCAGCAAAGCTGACCTTCTGTTCTACTTGCTTGACACAATGGGATTGCCTGCTCCTGTGTTTTTAAAAGGTGGTTCTTAAAAAGTGACCAGCTCTCATGGGCCTCCTGAATCCTCTAAAGCAGATTCACAGGGGATGCTGCTAACTAGCTCCCTGAGTAGCTTAAAGTTTGGTCTCTTAAGACCTAGGGTGGTAACTCTGCTGACCTCTTTTGAACTCAGCTATTTCATGATCACTGTGGCCAAGACAGCCACCTACCGTCACACCTCCCACAAGGCCTTCCCTATTCTCAAAAAGCAGTTCTAGGAGGGCACCTTTCCTAGCTGGCTAAGTACTTGTGACAATAAATTATTTTCAATATGCTTTAGGAATTTCCCAGACTTGCTTGTGACAATATTATGATAATCCCAGTTTACGTCGGGGAAGTTGAAGTCTCCCACATAAGGATGAGAGTTACTGATCCAGGGATTTCTACTAATTGCCCATGGAATAACTCATCTCTATCACCCTGGACGGGTGACTGATAGCAGACACCCACAAAATGTGCTTTGCTATCCNGTGCATTTATAAATAAAGCATTCTGACCCAAAGCTGTGTTTCAGAGTCACTCAACTGTATAAGCAAAATACAAAGTTTATTGGTATATCCCCACAAGCATCTTAGGTCTAAGTGTCAAAATTCCTGTAAGTCTTTCTTATCTATGTGAGAGTGAACCAGTGTGAACACAACACAAGTAAGTATATCAGTTGTGTTGAATGCTTCTGTCTCTGTTACGCCTTTTTCTTAATATTGTACTGCAACAGAAAGGCTCAGTTGGAAGGGACCTACAAAAATTGAGTCCAACTGCCTGACCACTTCAGGGCTAACCAAAAGTTACAGCACATTAAGGGCACTATCCACGTCTCTTGAACAGTGGCGAGCATGGGGCATCAACCACTTTGCTGGGAAGCCGGTTCCAGTGTTTGACCACCCTCAGGGTAAAGAAATTTTCCTAATGCCATTGGTTCACAAGAGCAGGGCCCCACACCTCCTCCTTCTTCCTCTACTCAGGAAGCTCAGAGGGTGGCAAGGTCACCTCTCAGCTTCCTCGTCTCCAACCTGGACAGCTCACAGGACACGTTAAGCACCTTAACATGGTTTTAATATCATGGACCCCAGAACTGCACACAATATTTTAGGTGAGGCTGCACCAATACTAAGCATAGTGGGAGAATCACCTCTTTTGACAGCTGGCTATGTATGCTGTGTTTAGTGTATCCCAAAATATGGTTTGTCCCCTGGACTGCCAGGACACACTGCTGGTTCACGCTGAGCCTGCTGTCAACAGCACCCCCAGGTCCCTCCTGCTGAGCTGCTCTCCAGCCACTCCTCTCTCATGCATACCTGTGTCCAGCACTGCTCCACTCCAGCTGCAGAACCCGGCACCTTCCTTTGTTGAACTTCACGCCGCTGATGGTTGCCCGGTGCTCCAATGTATCTGGATCAAGCCTCTCATCCCCCCTAAGGGTCAGCAGCACCTTCCAGTTTAGTATTAACAGCAAACTTGCTGAGGACACATCCACTCCCCAGACACAGAAGACCTTTGGTAAATTGTTGAGGGGTACAGCTGTGACATCCACCAACTCCTTCAGTACGCTGGGGCGAATCCTGCCAGGCCCTATAGACTGTGAACACTGTGCCGATACAACTATTCTCTGACAATTTTTGTGACCACAGATGGAAAATCACTGCTCCCCTAATCATGGTCCTCCAACTTGCAGGACTGGCACCCAACAGCCAAAACTGAGGCAAAAAGTGTGTTAGATGTCTCCACCTTTTCCTCATTCCCATTTGTTAAGTAGCCATCTCCATCAAGTATCAGTTTAGTGTTTTCCTTAGACCTCCACTTGCTGCTGACATACTTAAAAAGTCTTTTGTTGTCTGACACCACACTGGCCAGCATCAACTCAAGCTGGGCTTTGGCTTTTCTTGTTTTCTCCCTACAAACACGAACTGTAGCTCTGTAATCTCCCTGTGAAGCCTGACCTTGCTTCCAGAGATCATAGATTATTTTTCTGCCCAAGTTCCAAAAGGAGTTCCCTGTTCAGCAAAGCTGACCTTCTGTTCTACTTGCTTGACACAATGGGATTGCCTGCTCCTGTGTTTTTAAAAGGTGGTTCTTAAAAAGTGACCAGCTCTCATGGGCCTCCTGAATCCTCTAAAGCAGATTCACAGGGGATGCTGCTAACTAGCTCCCTGAGTAGCTTAAAGTTTGGTCTCTTAAGACCTAGGGTGGTAACTCTGCTGACCTCTTTTGAACTCAGCTATTTCATGATCACTGTGGCCAAGACAGCCACCTACCGTCACACCTCCCACAAGGCCTTCCCTATTCTCAAAAAGCAGTTCTAGGAGGGCACCTTTCCTAGCTGGCTAAGTACTTGTGACAATAAATTATTTTCAATATGCTTTAGGAATTTCCCAGACTTGCTTGTGACAATATTATGATAATCCCAGTTTACGTCGGGGAAGTTGAAGTCTCCCACATAAGGATGAGAGTTACTGATCCAGGGATTTCTACTAATTGCCCATGGAATAACTCATCTCTATCACCCTGGACGGGTGACTGATAGCAGACACCCACAAAATGTGCTTTGCTATCCTTCCCCTTAATCCTTCACCAGAGGCTCTCTACTGCATCAGCCCTCTACCCCCTGCTATGTGGGGATCCCTGCTACCCATTTTATTTAGCTGGAAAAGAGACAACTCACAAGTACTCAAGAGTCACCCTAATCTTCAAAAGCTTCAAAAAGCTTCAGAGCTTGGGAACAGAAGAAAACATATCTAGGTTCTATATAGTTTAAGGTAGCAACAGACTGCTTACCACATCCAAGCTGAGCTTGCTATGAAAATGTTTGTGTTAGCACCAATAAGAAGTCACAGCAAACTTCATAGCAGCCTCCAAAGAACTTTACATATTAGCACAAGAGATTTAAGGAGAAAGCTAAGTTTGCATTTCAGGGCTCAAAGAAGTTAATACAAGAATTAATTCCTTTCACTAAGGTAATAGCTCTGTAAATCATTCTTTCACAAAACATTCATGAATCTGAAACGGACACATATGAATATTATTTTAAAATCCAAATAAATTAATATAGCATTCATCTGCCCCTCAAGGTCTAACCGTTGAGACTGCTAACTGCTGAAAAACACTCTTCCTTGTTCAGTGGGATTTTACAAATCCTTTGGAATTACATGTTACTGCCCAAATGATTTTCAATCAATATCTCAAGGAAAAGAAAACATACACTTCTCAACTGATAATACTAACATACCAGTTCTGACTGGTATGAGTGCACTAAAGAATCTAAAATATTGAAATAGTAATCATAAATATTGCTTCTGTATGATTATCTCTGAGTTACAGTAATTTCTTCTACAGAACTTCTTTAAAGAGTCAAAACAACAGTCTGTGTAATTGTTCTTACGTCTGCCATTTCATTTTAATGTGCGAGTGGCACCAGTTGGACAGGTAGAATACTCACAAATCTACCAGGAAAATCTGTCATTTGTCTGTTCTCTTTCCATTTGTCTTTCTGTCCTCATTCCTTCCAGCCCTCTCTACACTCCTCCAAGAACTCTCTTTCGTGGCACAAGCACAGAGAACTCAGTGCTTTTTTTTAAGACAGTGAGAAACATTAACTCTTGCTGGCCTAGCTGATCTGAGAGACAGACAGTCAGCACCCCACTGAATATCTGGAAAACAAGGCAAGACTGGAGACTCAAGTATTGTACAGAATTCCCTGTGGAACTCTGTAAAGGACAAAGAGAGATGCAGATGAATGAAAGGAAGGCTTTGGTGTTGTCCAGCAGGCAGCAACTTTGAGGAGAGGGATTAGGCCAGAAGGGCACAAAAAAGCCCCTACTGAAACCTGAAATACAAGCTGAAATTGATGTTGAAGGCAAAACAAGAAACATGAGCAGATACGTAAGTATGGGTGGGAACAAGTCGTATGAGTACAAAAAATAAAGAGTTGGTTGAAGAAGTTTGACAACAAGTGGTAAACACAAGAGCAAACCCACGTTTCCAGTACTGAACAGGTACGCTACCCTTGGAGAGCAATGCTCTATGAAACTGCAAACCTTATCATCTAATTCCATCCTCTTTAATTTTGTCTTGGCACTATCCACATGAATTGAAAACAATTACAAAAATAGATAAATGTGCTCTGGTTTTATTGACTTCCAGAACCTGATTGTGGTGGTTCTAACGTTTGTCTTCTTTTAAGCTGTGGATTCACTGAAAGGTGGTTGCTTCTTGAGCTTTTACTTAAAACATTATTTGTATGTTAACCAAAAGAATTCCCAATGGCTTCTTCCCACGCTGCTCGTCATCCATTTTTTCTTTTTTAAAGAGTGTCCAATCAAAGGCGACTTCCAAAAAGTATCTGTAAAATTTGCATTTTAATGCTCTTCATTTGTAAAATGGATGGAAAAGTGAAGAGTAAGGAGATAATGTACAGAAAGAAAGTAGACCTGTACAAAAACCACCACAATGAAAAACAGAGGTCACTTGACTCTCCATTTTCACCATAATAGAAATACTAAAAGTAATGTTCTTCAGACTGTGTCACATTCAATTCCTAAAACAGAATAGCAGCTACTGTGTTTCTGTGCTGAAAGTCACTTTCCCACTGCTTTTTGTAGGTTGTTTGCATTATTTAACTTTAAAGAGTCCAAGAGGCTTTTGATTGTTTCACTTCCTATTCCCTTTGTCCTACTCTTGATCTTGTTTTGATTACTTTTTCCAAATGGTGTCAGTATGGCTGCCAGTCCCCAGGGCTCTTTATTGATCATTTGCTGAGTTTTATCTTCCTTCTGTAAAATCCAGGCACTTTCTCTGGCCACAGCTACAAATTTCTCCAGCTGCGGCTGATTAACATTCTTGCTGATATTAAGGTCTTGTTCAAAGGGATTCCAGATATAAAGAGGAGACGACTCAGGTTTATTTACTTCCTTTCCCTGCAGATAGCATAAAGAAAAAAAAAACAAGTTGCACATATGCATTACATGCTGAGCAAGTAACAAATCACTTGAGTTATTACATTAAGCGTTTTTTGACCTATTAGAGAAATTTTGAGGAAAAAAAATAGGTGTCATTAATCAAGTTAATTTTCCTGTCCATCTGACTGTATGACTCCTATTCTCTAAATCCTCCTAGTGGTTGCTTTCCTTGCCACATTGAGCTTAGCTTTCCTTCAAGGCAAAGAATGTACAACAACTTACCCTGGCTTTTTGGCCATTCCCCCACTTGCTTTTCCACAAACCTCATTCACTGCAATCTACCCCTATCTCCGTTTGTGTATGGGCAGCATGAGCATGCCACAGTACCATGTGTAGCCCAGACTGATAAACTACTCCAAGCACTTAATCTGTTCAAACCATTCCTCTCACAGTGCTCACTAAGAGCTGGTATAACAAAGTAAGATTACTGCCTTGGCTGAAAATTCCCCCCAGTTCAGTTTGTCTTTTAAGTACAGAGCTAATTGGGTCATGATCCACTTTTGTGTACTTAGTATAGTACAATGCAAGTTGTTGACAACTATGCAGTTTGCTATTTAAACACACTTCCATTACTCCTTATCAGCACTCCTTAGCTGACTTGCTCTGCATTACAGAACCTCTGCAAGCTTTTCACTGCAGCAGCAGGAATCTACCAGCTAATGCTGGTCCAGAAGTGTCCCCAGAGATGCTACATACCCTTACTCCAGGGCTAGGAGGACTAGTTAAATCAAAAAACCATCAGCAGCACAGACATTTCCCCTATCGAGCTCAGGCTCTGCATGTGGAGGTTTTGACTTGTCTCTTAAGGCTTAACGGCAAACAGTAATTACCCAGCTAATTAATTAGGTTCTAGATCAACCTGGGAAAAAAAACCCTTTTATGCTAGAAACTGGTAGTGCTCAAGCAGGAAATGAAACAGAAACACAAGTGCTCACACCGCAACATCACACTGAACCCTCTTATCCAGCAAGCAGCCCAGCAGAAACAGGTGCTAGTAGTTGAAGTAGTAACAGATACATGTCTACCATACTTGCATATACATACACAATTTTATACACACACATATCAGCAAATAGCACGACTTAAGTACATAAAGAAATCAAAGTGATAGTGCAGACCTCTTGGCAAGCACATGATCATGTTACCTGTCACGCTCCCTGACTTTTAACTATGTGTACTGTAGGCTGATGGTAACTGCAGTAAGAAACTGAAGTGTGAAAAGTTTCAAAACTAAGTTCAAGTTTTAATGTGGACACTTTGGATTTGCACTCGCAACTTTAAATGCAAAGTCTTTCAGGATGCAGGGGTTGTCGCTGACTTTTGCTATGACAGACATTGTGACATCTTAAAAGTCTATTTTTTAAGACAGACTGTTTTTATACAGGGTGGTCAAAAAAAAAATCATAAAGACTTAGCATTAGAGTTTACATTTTCCAACACATCCAAGCACTGACATAACACCATTAAGAACATTACAGTAAGTAATCAGGCTCTGAGAAGAGAACTCTTATCCTTCATGAAAAGGGCTCAATTTCTGGACACAGTCAATTTGAAAGCACTTAGGATAGATAATTAAAAATGAAAGAAGTGGTTGTTTAACATAAGCAAATTCTCAAACTGTAGACAAGAGAAATTCAATTGATAATGATGAGAAATGAAAAGCGCATTTACCTTTCGAAGATTTAAGGAATTCTTTCTGAAGTCAAAGTTTCCAAAGTATTCAAAAAAGTCACAAAGCAACTCATCTAAGGGAAAGAAAATCAAGTAACATTAAGGAAAAGTTTATTTTCAACACACTCAGAAAAGGTAAAGTTAATGAAGATTTACCTACCAAGTGTTTCTGTATTTTTTGTAGGCTTAATCTTGCTTAAATCACTAACAAATGAGCAATCATATCCTCCAATTATATGCTTGTCTTTTTCATCTGAAACAAAAATTGCAAGTGTATTTTGAATTGATAGAGAATAAAATGTCATTGTATGTAATAAAATTCAGAGATAAGACATGACTGAATTCAGTGAATTCTATCATATTAAGCAAAGCGAATTAGAAGTTTACAAGAGAACTTTAAGGTTAAGATTCAACTTAAATGGTTAAAGACTTAAAAGGGAATAAAAAACTTTGTACAAACTAAGAAAAAGTAGCATGAGTAGATGATGTATTTTCAAAAGCCTACAGGAATAAGGTATATAATACCTATATATGTCAGAAGTTATTTAAGTACAAACATGATACCTCTGCATACTGATCTTTATAATACACTAAGCAGTACAATCTTCTGAGGTTAATAACTATACAAAGGCAGCAACAATTAACATCTGAAGTGCTCGTCGTCTTTTTCTGAAAAGCTATTAGGAATATTCTTGTAGAAATTTCCAAACAGCTGTTTCATCATTTTGTGTATAAAAATTCTTGATTTATTTTGAGAGTTTGTTGGTAACTGCTAATGGAAACATTTAAACTGATTTTAAAGCAACAGAACACAGACCTTCTTCCCATAGCTTTCAAGGAAGCATGCCAATAAGCAGTAGAAATAAGTGAAGAATCAAGAATCTGGGATGTGATTCTCCATGCTTTCGTTTGATTTGCTTAAGGTAACACACTGAAACTCACGTACAAAAAAGCCACAACAACCTGCTTGATAAGACACAAAAATCATTTGCAGTTGCCCTGAACAGTCTCAAGGATATTACAAATAGTGTGGGAAGAAAATAGAGATACATTTGGTGTCTATGAAACAATACACATCATATCAATCTGCACAAAACCTTTACAAACTGCAAAGACATTTGAGATCTTACAAGTCTGCTGCAAAACAAAATAAAAAAGGAAAGAGCATGGGAGCACTAAGCAAATGTAAGATTTTTAGTTGTGCATGGCACACAATAAGCCTAACCCCTCTAAGCAGAATTTAGCATTGTACCAAAAAATGGATGTATTCTGCATGTTAAGATAAATTATTTTTTTACAAAAAATGCAAGTGAAACTTGTATGTTCCCTCAAACATGAGGCATAGACAACAAATGTTGCTATTTGAGAGCATACAAAAATGGCTTGGGCTTATTCCTAACCTGACAGAAGTTAAAATAACCGTGAACGTCACTTCAATTTCTTTCAGAAACAGCAGTCCTTACCTGCCAGTTCTTTAAGTTGGTCTAGTGTTGGAATGATAGGTGGTGATCTCTTTTGCAGAAAAAACATGATCATCATGGTTAGAGAGAAGTTTGTAATCCAGGTACCAGGAACACTGTTTGTAAGTCCATGGACACGGGCCCAACATCGTAAAGTGAACACAAGTGCTCTAACACGGGGATCAAGACAGCCGTAGATATACAGGAGCTCCGAACATTTTATAGCAATACTGAGGAAGAAAAGAAAACACATAAGATGTAAATAATAATGCAATTATTCTGCCAGTGCTGGCTGTTCAGCATGAGATTATCAGTTATGTGGGAAGAGGGTATCCATAAAAAAAAGATAATTACACACACAACTTTTATCCATTAAAAAAATAGAAGAAAATCCCTGAAATTGTCCAAGACAAAACATCTGATAGCTTTCAATAATACAAAGGATACAGTTGAGAGTAAACAATAATACCGCACTTGTGCTGTTTCCTGTTACCTTGTTCCATATCACAGTGGGGATAAAACAAAATTTAAAATAAAAAAAAAATCACATATTTGGAGTTAAACTACACAGAATCAAGGCCAAAAACCCATACATAATTTAGCCACAATTGCCTAATCACCTTTGGAGTCTTATTAGAGAACATCTCTATCCTAATATGGGGGGGGGGGGCAGAAAAAACAAAAAAAAAACAAAAAATACAAAATAGAATTTCTTTTCCAACCTTACTCTAAAGACATAGATTTGGTGACTTTCAAAATAACTGATGTTTCGAGTTTGATGTCCTTCCGTTTGTGACAGCACAAAATGTACCTATCATTTTTAAACCATTTTAAACTGTAAAGTAGTAAAAAACATCACCAGTGTGATTGGAACAAATCTGAAGTTGTTGTTCAGCAATTCTTTAAGCAAACACAAGCAGACACTGCAGCTGAAAGCAGCAGCTTTGCTCCCAGGTGCTTGCCCTTATTCCTCACTACCACATCCATTGTGTTGATATGTGATGACAGTTGTTCATAAGAACTAACCAAATCCAGGCCCTGCTGCAAACCAGCTAGTCTGGAAGGATAAGCGTTTTCAGATGGATCAGTTTTTAAATGTTTCATCACATGGTTGTACAAACATTCTTAAAGTGTACAAATGGGAGAGCAATAAGGAGCAGAAAATAAATGGAAACAGGATGTGAGAGCAAGACTTACTTTGAAATCAGTTTTAGCCTAAGCTGCTTGTTGAACTACCGCTGTGAGAATTTTTACTTTCAGTCTTGCACTGAATTATTCTCAAAATTCACCAAGGCATTTTGGGGATGGACTTCTAAGGTTTCAACTTCAAAGTGCTTCCTTGTGTCCATAAAGATTTGTCGTTTCTCCAAGTAACAATACACCCACAATCCCAAACAACCAAACTCTTAGCAGAGAATTACAAAGAATTCTGAACAGAACTACATGCCAATTCTCACTTGGCTAAACTTATAAAAGTAGTGTGATTGTAAAGACCGTATTGAGGAAATGTCTCAAAATTCCTGAGAACTTTGAGTAACTCAGACAATTCAGTCTACGATCTGACTGCACCTGAAATCTGTAAAATCTGTACCAGAAGTTAAATCAAAAGTATTTTGAAAGACAATCACTTGTATTCCATTCCCTAACGCAAATTAAAAGGGTTACATACTTGTTCTTAATCATGTGCATTTTTGTCAGTGCTACAGCTGCATACTGGATTCATGTGGTTATTTCTTAATAAAATAAGTGACAGCAAAACAACTTACATGCTTGACTATCAACCACTGGTCACCTAAAAACACGAGAGCAAGCTGGAGAAAGGAAAACAGCAGCAAAGAGAACTACTTCTGAGAAGCCTGCTCCCTCTGTTGGGCACTGCAGTGAAAGGTCCTGAAGACAGTAACACTTCAGACTGCTTTCTGATGCAGTACGTTAATTTATCATTCCAGATATTTTGACAGCAAAAAGGGTGCAGGCTGCAGATCAGCTGAAAGTCTATAATTAAAATGATCACGATGCAGTTGCAAACAAGGCTTTGCATACACACGTACATGAAGTGAAGAAATGACTGAATAACCATGTCTGCTTTCAGTTCCTTACAAGCCGACCTTATTGTGTAGGGTGTTTTTCAGGTCTTCAGTTTCTACTAGCAAATATTTACGATGTTGGATAAACAGATACTTAGCACATTAGAAATATAAGTTCTAGAAGTTGAAAATATCCTTTTCAGACCCAACATTCGAATTTGTTAAAAACATGGAACTGAGCAGACTAAACACTTTTCATGCCAGGTTTCCATTCTCCCAAAACTCTTTATAAACCAGGTCTTACCTGTTGCTCACTGACAGGTCGCACTGGAATCCTGTTGGCTGGTGGGAAAATTTCACCAGTGGGCAGCGAGCATTGAGTATCTTCTGTACACTCGTATATCCAGGACCAAAATTATCAAGGCAATCACCAATCACAGAAAGGATTTTCTGAGTTGCTAATCTTTCCGATGGCAGTCTTTTCATCTGATACTCCATTTCAAAAGGACCTTTTTTCTAACAAAAGATTTTTAAAAGTAAACTGTTAGTTCTGGAACTAAAGAGACATTTAAGAATACTCCTGAAAGACCACAAGAATTTGCAAAACAGTCTGTACAGCTAGAGTCTGAAAGACAACAGAATTATTCAAAGCAGCCTGCAGAACTTTAGAAAAGGTAAACCATGGTGCTTTTTCTTTTATAATTCTTTTCTTGGTGATGCAATTTTTCCAGGTTGTGAGTAACTTACTGTAAAGTTACTTGTTCAGATGAGGGGATAATGCTACTACAGCTCACTGCTGTCTAAAACAAGTCATTCTGGAATTCCCAAGACAGCATATACACTGACTGAAAAAAGGAGCATACGATTGTGTCATAAAGTAGGAGGGATAAAACACATCGATAAAACCACTGATAATTTCAAACCACCAATAATTCCATTTCATATCCTCAAAGTACAATGTATTATTAATACAAGTAGCAGTGTAAAGAAAAATCTTTTTCATTAAAAATAAAATATAAAAATTAGCATGCTTAATTAGCATTGTTTAATGCTTCAAAATGAAGGTAAGTCTCCTTAAGATTTAAAATAATCACTTCGCGTCAGAGTTTTTCCAACAGATAAAAAAAAAAAAAAAAAGAGGAGCTGCCTTCTGACATCAGACATGAATTTCCCTGTATATCTTTGCATTTTGAATTGTTCTACTGCAGTTTACATCCCAATAAAATAACCTTCCAAATCTCTATTGTCTTTATACCCTCTCTCTGCTTTCAAGCCTCAGCTAATTGTGCTTGCTAATCTGATACGTCGCAGTGACGTATCCTCCCCTGTGAAACATGTAATGAATGTAATGGGAATGCATAGGATACAAAGAGCATTACACAGTGACCCAATTAGTCCTCTAAGACACCAGAAGAGGCGGCTACTTGTTGTCACCAGGTCAGTACAAAGAATGCCTCACAGACCAGTGAAACCATTCAGAAGTCACAGACCTTGCAACCCTTCCCATAAATTCACTTCAGGAGCTGAATTTCTGTGTGTCTCTGGTAACAACTAGAGTGACTTTTCCAGCTCCTGTCTTGCCAACAGTTCTATAGCCAGCAAGTGTTAGAACATACCAGGAGAGTGGTCCCTAATCCCACTTGGCTATAGCTGCATGCTACAGCAGGACTGGCTCAATGTGAAAGAGCCTACAACTATAAACACTGAAGTATGAAACAGGAAAAAAAAAAAAAAAAAAAAAAGAAGAGAATTTCGATGTTGTTTNGTTTGTACCTCTGTGTGACAAAAAAAATATCACAAGGTGCCTTCCCAGGCAGCAGCTCAGTATCTTAGAAGCTGGATGGACTTTTCTGTAATGACGAAACAGATGCTCTTAAACAGTTGGACTTTCAGATGGAGCTTTGGTTCCTCTTGTGGGAGAATGAAGTACTGATACCACTTACTCCACATCCCTGTGATTCTCCATCAATTCTTACCAAAACAGCACGTCTGGATAAAGTAAACTACTACTTTGGGGTAAAATGATACACCCTCAGCAAGAAGCATAACTGTTTTAAAACAACTATTACTCTAAAATTATCACAGAAGTCATTCACTGATCTCCCAAAGTGCCAGCACGTCAGAAACACTGCATCTGTGGTAAACACTGTCCTGACAGTCTGCTCTTGGTAAATGCTCCCACTTCTGCTGCCTTTTTAATTCACTCACTGATTTGTTTTGCCATGAGACTCAAAAAATACTACTTAATGTAAATAAATGCTGAAATGCCTGGTTCTCCTCCACTGTTGGTACCTCCTGAAAGGCTGCAATAGCTCAGAAACCAGAAGATAACCTTTCCACTGCACTATCTTATAACTAAAGCTACCTCCTCCTTCCCTCACTTGTCTTGAGAAAGACAATCAACGTATGGTTATTAGCAACTCAGTTTGCCAAAGAAGGTACCATCATTCCTATAAATCACACTGCCAACTATATGAGATTTTTGCTTTCCTCTAAAGCATTAAGCCTGTTCCCTGTTAGGGGAGATATGCCCACATCTGGTTTCCTACAAAGTTCTCTAGGTGTCAAAGAACTTTGCAGGCCTAGAATTGCTGCCATTTCTAATGCTCCCTGTAGTATTTCTGAAAGTTACTCTAATCTGTTTCAGATAAATTGTGATTGAATAAAGTTTATTATATATCCCAGTTCTAGAGAACTTTCCATATCTCACCAGCAAGTGCAAAATATGGGGGAAGAAGTATGTCTCAATAAAAATTGGTGGTGGGAAACTATTTACCAAAGTACTGAGGATGTGGACTGGTATGTCTCCAGAGAGGCTACATATTATGAGATCAACAGGGAACTAGTTGCCCTCCTGATTTCTCTGAGACTTTGCATCTTCTCTGAACATTAAGAAACGCTAATAAAAACAATCAAAACCAAAAAAACTTAAAGGAGAATTCTGCATTTTTACAAAGAAACCTTTCCTTAGAAGGTAATTCATTATGTTGATTAAAAAGAAACCTCCTTTATCTACATCTTGATTTCAAAACTATTTTAGAAGTTGATCTCAAGCATAGGGATGTTAAAATGAGAATTTCTGTTCCAGTGCTCATATAAAATAGGACTGTGGTGACACGAATCATTCCATTATCAAGTGTTCTGCAATATTCCAAAATTGGGCAACTGTGATTACACTTGTCTCCCTGATTGATTTGTAAAGCTTTTCAAAAGCACAAACAAAAAGTTGACTTCTTAGGAATAAACGACATCACCAACAGTCAAACGCTGTTCTTATTCAAAACAAGCCTTACTGCATGTTTCATAGCACTAATACAGGACTTCTGCAGAATGATGACTGATTTGACAACCTCTTTTTCAGCTTTCAAACATGAAGTAATACATTTTAGGTATAGTCATTTTTTCAGAACTGGTATTAACATCCTGCTGAAGTCCAAGTGCTCATACAAACCATATACTTAGCAATGCAACCCAATTTTTAATACTAGTCTGACTGAAAAGCTGGTATGTGCACATAAAAAGGATTAAATCCAATATTAAAACCGTGGCAAAGCTGATTTTTACGACTAAGATTTACCGTGACCCATTGCCTTTTTTTCCTCAGGTCTGGTTTGTGATTCTGAATTCATCTTCTGTTGCAAGATTGCTTTCAAATAGAGTATGCATTTTCCTTAGAAAGCTGCCATGAAAGATTTTATTTCTACAAAGTACTGAGACCAAAAAACAGCTAGTTACAAAATGTGCTTTGAAAACATTTTATATTTGAAAGACTTTTCCTCAAAAACTCAAGAGGCAACTAAATGTAAAGGGCTCCTAGACTTTAACCCTCCCAACAAACACACAGTGATCCTGACCTTCGGCTGACATCTTTCATTGTGTTCGATGGCTGCAATAAAATTTAAAACTATGAATGTTTGAAGGCATATTTCTCTAAAAACAAAATGCAGGGCGAAATATAAATAGCACAGAAAAGCTGAGCAAATTTCCAATCCTCAAAAGCTTAAGGCCATCATCAATTTTTTTAAAAGGAAAACAAAACCAGGTTTCCCCCAGCCATTACCATATAAATAAAAGGAACAGTTTTCAAAATGCCAGAATCACTAAATCACCAATTCAGAATCCATGAAGAACCCCAACTTCCTCAAAAGACATTTCTGATCCAAATCTCCCTTCTTCCTGTCCTGATTTTCTCCTCTTTCTTTCATATTTCCTTCTCCAATTCAAAGGGCCATTTACACTGTCCATGGTCAAAAAAACAGCAACAGCAGACAAGAGCCTTTCAAATACGCCCTGTCTAGTCATTTCCCATTCTTTATGGCTACACGCACCAGGACTAAGACACAACCTGCTCTAAATAACCCTTACAATTTGAAGCTGCCCAAATCCTAACACTAAGCATTTGATGCTTGGTTACATAATACAGATTTCTATATCCTGGTGTGGGTGAAGACATAGTTAAAATGCAATTCAGTATGTACACTGAAAAAGGCAATACTGTTCTCTGAACATTGCTTATTGGCAGTCTTGTGAAAACCTCCAACTTCTCAAGGTACAGATGGAAATTCTGTACTTTGGTCAGCAAATTCAAGTGAATGTATTTTAATTTCCAGCCTCTACACCACTTGTCTTGGTGCTTACTGCTGTGTTATCAATGACGTAATCAAATCATTACAAAGTACATTATGGAAAGCACAACAACTAAAAGCATCTGCCTTACTATTTGGCTCAGCTCCCATTTTGCTCCTGGGTCCTCGTCCCCAGCATATCCCCAGGTTCCTTTCAGGAGTAAGCCAACTAATTGCCTTCACAATGAAACCAGGCAATGTTAACATGATAAATCGTCTCAGGACAGATGCCACAAACGTGAACTGTGCTACCTGCAACTACTATTCACCAGCATCATCCCAGTAGGTCTTAACACCTCCACACACACTTATGCACAGGCACAGGCTCTCTAGCATGTAATTCAGGAATGTTTCTGTGACATGACATTGACTTTTAAAACTGACAAAAAAAATCCGACAGCACTCCCAAAATGCACATGCACCCACATGCCCAAAATTATTATGTATCAGGGTATGGAGGACCCTAAAAATCACAGCCAAGCTTTAAATAGCATGGGTGCAGCCCAGCAGCTCCAGAGAAGTTAAAAAAAATTAAAAATAAAAAAAATGCAGTAAGATTGGAAGGTCTGATATCACTGAATCAACTTCGAAGGATGCAGGTTTTCTTCACCATGACAGTACACACACAGCCTGCAAAACCCACCAATTATTTTCTTCCTATTACAAGGAAGAATGAAGCCTGAAGATGCACAGCATAACCTCACCATTTTTGCAGCACGCTTCTGCGTATCACGGAAGTCCAGAAACATGTCCACATCGCATCCCAGTTTGCCAAAGGTGTTCACTGAAGAGCCAAATGGCTTTACAGTGCAGTCTGGAAAATAGGCACGTGCAAAATCCTGAACCAGAGAACAGGCCAGAAATCGCAGCTTGATGTTTTCTTCTGTAAGCTGATACTCATTCAACAGAGTATACATTTGACTGCTTATCTGTTTAAAAAAATAAACATTGCAAGAACACTGTGACCCATTTTCTGCCATTTAGTATATATATCCATCTGCTTACTATCATTGCAATTAGAAAATTTTTATTTAGTCTCAAACAGGTTTTCTTCATATAGAAAAAATTATTGTGATACTTAAAATAATTTTGTCTATTTGTTTCAATGTATGAGAACCATTGACACAATTCTAACAGAAGTTACTTTTTTTTTAACAGAAAAAAATTGCTTTGTAAGCTTCATACGACCACTTGCAAATCTTAAACGGAAATGGCTCGTTTTTATTTGAGAGAACTCTAGAAACTTATACTTACACTGTCTGCCTGACAAAGCATCGGAACAAGCTCGTTCACTGGAATGTGAGACTGAGGAGAGAGATGAACTGGTCTTTCTTCAGCAGCTTGACTCACTGGGTTTTTCAGAGTGAAAGTAAAAAGCCTAGATTTATATGGGACAACGTGTTGCTCTGCAGCCCTTGGAATTCCAATCACATCCTGTAACGAGGCTACACTGCCCTTTTCAGAAAATTCTATTAAAGCATGAATACCCTAAAATATTAAGAATGGAAACAGACAGTGTTAGATAAATGCATACGAGACTTGAACTTCTAACACTGACATTATTCAGATCTTCCTGGGAGTACTGTGGCACCTTACTAGGAATCCTGCAGCTGAATGACAGCTTCTGTATGCCAGCACTTTCAAAAGACACTTTCACACAAGAGGTAAAAAATATTTAAGACATGCTATTCTTGGCACTAAACACCTATTTATCTTCAAAACTGTAATGTTCAAGAAACATAAAAAAAGTTAGCTCTATTTTTAGTACAATTAACAGTGCTACATAAAAATTTCAAAGATTTAGTGCACAACAGGTTGCTAGATTCACTTAAAGCACACATTGCTTAGCTAATTTATCTATGTAAGTGTTTTGCTTGGCAACTCGTAAACATTAATAAAGACAAAAACTGATTGAATATATTAATTGTCTGTAATGTGCTTAACTTGCACGTACGAAGCCTTGACCAGGTGTCAGTGTTTCTTTCTAAGACTAGATTTTAGTTTATATAGTTAGTTACTTACACGATTTTCAAAAAAGAAGTGACTGTCAATTTTTCCATGACTGGACAAATACTGCAGTAATTTTTTTTCACTAATTTTTGGTGGGCACTTAATTAAAACAGTCCGATCTGCCTGCTCCAACCGTTCTGTTTGAACCTCAGTGAATGTCTTCTTTCTGGTACTGACTTCAGCATCTGCAAGAAGAAACAAGCATTAGGGTTTTTTTTCTGCATAAAGATTTAAAATCAATTTTTGTCTCCTATGCCAGGATTTAACAACTAAACAAAGGTTTGCTCTGGCTCTGAGAGTATCGCAGCAAAACAGAAAACGAGAAAGAATGAAGTACATACAGAAGTGTATTTATCTCACACACATATACATTTTCTAAGAACAAAGAATAGGAAACGTAGGATGAAAACAGTACTGATTTTCCTTGATGTCAAAGGAAGTTTGATGCTACAATGAACCTTTGCTCCTCTCTGATTTGGTACTCACCATTACCAGCTCAGGGCACGAGACTAGCAACAAGGTATCCAGCAAGGGCACCAGGCAGAGCTGGGCTTTTGGCAAGCTGACTGAGAAGATAATTTCTCACTGCTACCACATAAACAGCACTTTCACCTTCGGAACAATTCAACGCTTGCTTACTTTTACAACTCATCATCTTCCTTTACAGAAAACTCCTACACAGGATTTTCATACTATACTTTCATCAACTCACATCAAATAACCCCCAGATCAGTTTCTCCTTACCACACTACCGTCAACCCATATTGCTGCTGTCAGCCCACAGAATCAACGTGGAAATAAGACACGCTGGAACATCTAGAAACATAATTTTTTTTTAATTTTATTTTTTGCATACAAGCAAGGGAGCCACATCCTGAATCTTCATCGTAATCAGGTCCCTGTGTAACTCAAACTAATCAAATGACCATATCACGTTACCACAGGCTGTAGAAGTGCTCCCTGTTCATGCTGCCATTCATAATTCAGACTGGAAAGCAGAAGGGCCTTATTTCCCCATGCCTACAATCTGCTGCAAAGAGATTCAATAGGGAACTCATTATTTAACGTTTCTGACTTTGCGGAACTTGCAGGATTTTGTGGATCCAAGAAAATCTTAAAGGTAATCTAATGAAACTTGTTAGCATTTACACTTATTTAAAAATTGTTTTACAATGTCTTTGCGCCTCTCACACAGGCTTGTAAACATTAACAACACGAAGTAACTGTTTCAATGGCTTAGTTGTAGGCAGAGCTTTTCATCAGATGAGGGAAGCAGCACAAGTCCCTGGGTATCAACAACAAACAGTCCTCACTGGTTCTTTGTCTTGTACTAAAGACAGCAGCAATCAAGTGGGTTTTTAAGCACTGTCACTTAATTTACCTCTAGCTAATATCTACGTGTAATATTTTCCCCGGGGGGCAAAGAAGTGTGAAGTGACTGAGACGCAGAAGCAGCAGGTCCCACGGAGAGACGAACGCAGATCCGCTCACTCCCACAGCTCCACGTGTTGGCTGCCTGCTTCCTGCCCAGTACACGCTTGGTTAATACAGCAGATGTGCTCCGGCATCTCTTCTTGGTTCCAAGCACAGCACAGACACAGATGACTGTATTGAAATGGTGACTATAAGCATTTTAAATGCCCGAGAGGCGGTCCTCAGTGCTTTCTTCCCCTGTTCCATACATTTCAGGCTCGTGCCACAGTCTCACAGCCACCAAACAGGTACACACCAGCACTGCTGCTGGGACATCCCAGCTCCAGCGCTGTTCACACACTCCCTAACGCTGTCCTCCATGTGCTGATGTTGATGTAAGTGCTCACACAGTCCTGGCGCAAGCCAGGTGACACAAATGATCCCATTTACACACCAAAACAAGAAGGAGTAACCAAATCTGGAACTGCTCCTTCATCCAGTTTGCTGCATGTTTGTTAACCCTGGGCTATGAACGGCACAGAAGTGTGGTTTTCCTGCGGGGCTGTGATAACACAGCCAGGCCTTCTGCACTTGCTGGATGAAGCTCCCACCTAACGCCTCCGAAGCACAGGCACAGGCCTCAGGCTGAGGCCTGCAGTGGCTGAGCTGCACAGCACAGTCACGGCACAGCACAGCCATGGCACAGCACATCTTCACTGCAGCCCTCACGAGCTCCCGGCCTGTACGGACGGTATCGGCTGTCGAAGGGGACAGCTGCCTTCCCCTAACTCGCCTTCAGCCTCCACCTATGCCAGGAGCCAGGGCCCTGCTCCCCTCGCTGCACCCCGCGGCCGGGAGGCCACACATCGCCCTCGCTGCCCTCGGGCCGGGCCCAGCGGGGACGCCGAGGCCCTGCGAGCACCGCTGACGCCCCGAGGCCTCTCCCGGAGCGCAGCCGCCCGCTGGAAACCCCCCTCCCCTCGTGCTCCGCGAGGAGACACAGCCGGCCCGAGGGGCGCGGCCCCCCTCACCTGCCTCCTCGGCACCGCCCGCCCGCTGCGCCGCGGGCCCCGAGGAGCCGAGCCGGGCCCCCGCCGGGCCCGGGGGGGCGCAGACGGCCCCGCAGCAGGGACAGCGCCCGCCCTCCCGCGCGCTGCGCCATGGCCGCGCCGCCAGCCCGCACAGCGCAGGCGCCGCGCTCCCGCCTACGGCAGCCGGCGGGGCTCACTACGCTCCCTCCCGCGGTCGCGAACGAGGGGCGCCGCAGCGTGGGGGCTGGGGGGAGGCGTGCGGCGGGTGCCCGAACGTGCCATAGAGTCACAGAATCGTTAAGGCTGGAGGAGACCTCTAGGGTCATCTGGTCCAACCGTCAGCCCAACCCCACCGTGCCCACTGAGCCACGTCCCTCAGTGCCACATCTCCACGTTTCTTGAACGCCTCCAGGGATGGTGACTCCACGACCTTCCCGGCCAGCCTGTCCCAATGTATTACCACTCTTTCTGAGAAGAAATTTTTCCTAACATCCAACCTGAGCCTCCCCTCCATCCTGCTGGCCTGTGTGGGAGGATGGAAGTGGGCCTGGAGGTGAGCCTGAGGAGCCTGTCACCCAGCGGGTGTGGGTCATTTACTTTTCGGCACAGTGGTTATTAAACATTAAATGCAGAAATAAAGTGTGTTCTGTCAGTGCTGCGCTGCTGGCTGCTGTGGGAGCGGAGCTGCGTGGCACCGCGCAGGCACAGCCCCAGGCCGTTCCCTGCATGCAGAAAGGAGAAGGCGCAGTTTTCTATAGTGTTTAAAAACAGTCACTTATGAAAAACTTGTGGGTCCATCTGTAGCCTAAATTAGGGTCATGTGAGTGCCTGGAGGGCCAACAGGGCCTCCTTGGTGAGCTGCACTCCTGTTCGCCTCCTGTGGGGACTGCAAGTGACTGCTATAGCGTGTTATCCTGGTTTTGTATCCCAGGACAGTCCAGAAGACAGCAGACTGCTTTTAGAATGCTGCATTTCAATTAATATCCTGTGTGCCTATTTGAAAGAGCATCAACTTTGTTTTCCTCTATCTTTGGTTTCACCAAGGGCTGTGGTCCCTTGGTTCGTTCAGCCCAGAGCAGAGGAGGCTGAGGGGAGGCCTCATGGCGGCCTACAGCTTCCTCACAGGGGAGCCGGAGGGGCAGCGCTGAGCTCTGCTCCCTGGTGACAGTGCCCGGATCCAGACGGAAAGGTATGGAGCTGTGTCAGGGGAGGGTCAGGTGGGGGTTAGGATAAGGTTCTTCTCCAGAGGGTGGTGGGCATGGAACAGGCTGCCCAGGGCAGTGGTCATGGCCCCATGCTGCCGGAGTTCAAGGAGCATTTGGACACTGCTCTCAGAACATAGGGTCTGAATTATGTGTGGTCCTGTGTGGAGCCAGGAGTTGGAGTCCATGATCCTCATGGGTCCCTTCCAGCTCAGGATATTCTGTGATTCTGTGATCTCCACAGCAAGCACATGAGTTTCCTCTGGAATCCTATGGCACGTCCTTCCTAAGTTCATTGATGTGGAGAGGGAGAAATGCCTCCTCTTTTGCCCTTTGAAGCTGGTCTAAAAAAGGAAAATGGTTTCATTAAAATTAATTGTGGGTTTGGGAAAACTAACAACTCGGGCATGTTCCTGGAAGAGCACCAGTGTGCAAGCTGCTGTGCATGAAGGGCGCGTTACTCAGCTGCTGCCGGTTGTGGCCTCTGAGCTCGGCCTCTCCTTTTGCCTACAGCCCACCTTCCTCCTGATCTCCTGCATTGCCTTCCTCTGCTTTTAGCTCATCATCTTCAACTTTCTTGTACTTTTCCACAGATGTTTCTCAGCAAGTGCACTGAACGGTGCAATTGAACAAGTTCAGCGCAGAAGACACACATTTCTGCCTGGGTCCCTGTGCACTTCTGAGTGTCACTTGTGCCACACTTTGAACCATTTTGAGTACCAAGGGACACAGGGAAACCTGTGAGCTGTGGCAGGGCAGTCAGTGTGTCTGGGTGAGTACGAAAGGAGTTGTGTGTATTCCAACATTGGAGCCTAAAGTGAATTTTTGCCCTAAAACTTTGTAATGAAGGCTTTGCCATTGCCTTCAGTCAGCACAGTCCATTATAATGCAGATAATAAACATAAAACACAGCTCGTGTCTGTGAGAACCCAAGAGGGGTTCAGCCCACGGGCAGCAGCGCTGCAGGTTCGGGCGGCCCAGAGGTCCGTTCCTGCCCATAACCAAACGCCGGCTGAGAGAAGCCGTGGTGCAGCCCCGTCCTGCGCGGCTGCTGCCCCCGGCTGGGACGCCCAGTGCCGCCCTGCCCCTCAGCGGCTGTCACACTCCTGCTGCTGTCACCCGGAGTATTTTAATCCTACGCATTGTTACCCTACATTCCAGCAGACTTCCAGCTGAAGTTTTACGTAGATAATGCTTAAACCACGGCTGTGCAGCTCAACGCGCCTCCGGCCGGGCTGCGCGGCGTGGGGGGCGCGGAAAACACCACGCGAGTTTTCCGAGCTCCTGCGGCAGGGCCCGGCGGGGCGGTGCTCGCTGCCGCCTTCCCGTAAAGCGAAATAGAAACCGCGGTCGGAGCCCGCCCCGCGCCCCGCCTGCCTGGGGCTTCCCGCTGCGGGCCCAGCGGCCCCGGCGCCGGTTGCGAGCGGGCGGGTGGCGGCTGCCGGCGGCCAGCAGGTAAGGAGGGCGGGCGGGCGCTGCCGGGTGCCCGCGGGAGGGGGGGCAGCGGAGCCTCTCCCTGGAGGTGAGCTGCGGGACCCCGGGTGGGAATTGTTGGTGTTTCTTGTCCATTCACGGCACCAACTTTTCTTAAATGAGAATTTCTTTTTCATCACTGGTGGAGAGTTATGTGCAACTTAGAGCAGAAAATTATTCCTCAGAGGCCACAGAAGCAATGTTGAATTGTGTCTGTCGCTGTGCGGAGCCACGCTGTGTAGCTTGGTGTTGTCGGAGCGTTGGGTGGTTGCTCGGCTCCTGACACAGAGCACAGTCCCAGCACGCTCGGAGCTCCGCTGCCCGGTTCCTCTGGTTTCAGTGCATTGGATGTAAGGACATGGTGAAGCAATGCCCTTCTCGGAAAAAGGGTTTTAAGGAAATGCTGTCCATGATAAATGGGAAAAACTCTTGGCTGGCAGATTGCTCATGTGATGATGTTGAAATAAGGGCAGAACTGGAGAAAGAGCCCTGTGCTTTAGCAACCGACCTCAGTGCTTGCTTGGAGGATTTTTCTGCTGTAGGTAAAAACAGGTTCTTAACTGAGAACACAGGTAAAGCATTCCTAGTGACGTAATTTCTCAGCGTACCTGGGTTGTATGGAATGATTTAGAACTTTATTGAAGCATCCAGCACAGGTATTAGTACGGAATTGTAAGGGGGAGATGGAGAAGGGGCTGCCTGCTGGCAGAGGGACACCTTTTTGCCAGTGGTGGAAATATAATTCACAAATTGCTGCATAATTTTAAAAATCAGCTTTACGGAGGCTAGACACAGCTCAGAATTGGCTAGCTGTGGGAAAAAGGAAGGATTTGCAGCTGTTCTCCAGCACCAAAGGCATGGAACTGAGGATATGCTGGTAACAGCCCATCTTGGTCAGACCCTTTGGGGTGACAGTGAGGCTGTTGAGGGTAATACTGCATTGTGCTGTAATTTGGGAACATGCTGAGGAACAGAGCTGGAGCTTAGGGAAAGCTGCACTTAGTCTAAACGGCAATGTTGTCTGTTGCATGAAAATATCAAAGAGTGAATTAGTTTATTTGTGGTACTCACTTGCTTATGCCCCCAAAGGACAGGAGCCTCTGGCGGCTCATGTTTGTCTTCAGAAAGTCCCCTGGGGTTTGTTTCTAACTTGAACTCTTCAGAAGCAGTCCCACAGTTCCCCTTGTGACTGGACTGGGTGTTTCTTTTCTTTCCACCTCACTCAGCATCAAAAAAGCAATGAATAAAAGTCCAGCTGTGGGGGAAAAACTAGAAATCTCCTTTTTAATTAAAAGTAACCACTTTCGGGCTTTTAGGGCAACCTTTAATTTGGGGGGTAGAGTGGTAGGGTGAGATGCTAGGGGCTAGATAACAGCCTTGACTTCTGTTACATCTTGTGTAGGCTGACAAAACCCTGACCTCTGGGTGAGTGCTGGGGGGTTCCCCCTCCATGCGCTGCTGGTGGGGTGCCAGCATGCCAACCACAGGCTGCTGATGCCATCACAGGGGTCTGAACAGGAGGATGTGTACCGCAGGCTCTCCCCTTGCCTTTTCCTATTCTGCACCTGCTGAGTTTTCCTGTCCTGCCTCTCGAACTTGCAGCACATGGTCTGAATTTCTCTGCCAGCTCAGCTGCGTCACTTTGCTCATTTTTCTTCGACGTTAGAGCTGACGTAAGTGCTCTCCAGCCCATGAGAAATACGTGCCGCAAAGCTTCCACGTCCTCATGGGGAGGGTGAGAAAGATAATGATCATAACCAGAAACCCTACCTGGGCAAGCTGCGTTGCTTCATGACCTCCGGGGACCAAGTCTGCTGCTGGTCCTTGAGACAAATAGGTTGTGCTTATTTCTTTTCTTTTCTTTTTTCCTTTTTAAAGTATCTTTTTGTCTACTTGTTATCTTTTGATAAGAATAGGAGTTCGCAGTGAATTATGCAAAAGGGAAATGAAAGCTCTCTAGATTTGGGTCTGTTCTGCTGGAGGAAAAGGAGGTTTGTCTCTCTCTTCTTTGCTATCTGCAAGCATGAGGCAGAGAGAATAAAACTCCAGACCTAACCATGGAAAACTTATTTTTCACTACTACCTGGAAATCTGGATGATCATACAGCAGCTTGGCTTTTTTTTAGCTGTCATCTTTTTCTGCAGAAAATCCCCTGTTATCTCACTCAGCCTTGTGATTACTGCTTTTTCTTTCCATTAAGTCTGTGAAACAAGCAATCATATGAACATAAACCAGTCCTTCTGCTTGAGCTGGTATGCATGGCTTTATTTGTTTTGTTTTTTTAATAGACTGCAAGAGAACACGGTGAAACTATCATCAGTGGTAAACACAGGTTCAAGAAACATGACGGCTTTACGGATTATACTGAGACGTTTTTGATGGTTTTGTGTGATGTAACCGGGATAAATATAAGGTAAGTGCTCTTAGACATTTACATCTTGAAAACTGTTTGTGTAAGGATATTAATGGCTGACCATGCATATGTGTTCTTCTCTTGAGCCAACTCTGTTTGGCTCAAGCTAGGAATCCAGGATGGGAAGGGACTTCTTGGGATGCTGAATCCATTTTCTCATAGCTAAAGTGCACTTCCGACAAATGATCAAGGTTTATCTTAAAAGCTATTGTTAGGAATGGTGAGGACAAAACAACTGTTCTGAACAGAACAGACTGCTGGGAACTGCTTCAAAAATGCATTGTTTTTAAGCTAACTCAATTTCTGACTTTGCTCCTGAATTGGTGAAAATTTCAGTCCAAGTCTGGTTCTGGTTGGTCATTTGCAAAAATGTTGGGTGGTGGCATCTATCTCAGCTGGTGACTGATTTGTGCTTTACGGTGTGAGACTGACAGGTGCTTATTACTGTTGGATACTTATTAGCCTTGCTCTCTAATCTTCTCCTCTTTCTGGAGACATCACATAAGTTGCTCACAAAATCTTGGGGGTAAATGAATATGGTACGTTTATATCCATCTTTGTCATCCACTTCCAAATACTGAGTTCTTTCATTGTTTTTGAGGGTGCTCCTTAATTTCTGCAAATCCAGCGAAATATAATTGCTTCATGCTTCCTGACTGTGTCAGTACCTCTACTGAAAAACTTTGATGAAGTGAATTCTAAGATTGAATGGCTGGAGAGGTTCACTAATAACTTAGAAAAAGAATGTTGCTAGTAGAGACTTTTTCTCCTTCTCCTTTTTACCCCTTATTATTTTCTTAATAGAAAATAATTTTAAATCTAACTGTGTAATGATGAGCCGTGTAACACTCTGATCACTTTCTTCTTGCTTTGCTACAACAAATTCAGATGAAAAGTGTCTTCAGGTTTGTTTTGTTTCTCTTTTTTTCAGGAGTGGTTTTGCAAAGTGGACAGTAATGGAGTATATGAGCACGGGTAGTGATAGCAAAGAGGAAATTGACTTGTTGCTAACTAATTTAAATATGTCTGAGGTGATAGACATCATGGAAAACCTTTATCCAGGTGGAGACCTTGCAGTCTATGAGGACAGCTTAATTACGATGTGTGAAGAGGCAAATCAAAATGAAGAACGTGCGGAATCTTTGCTGTTTTGTGAAAGGGAGGTTTCTTTGATGTCCTCCGTCAAATATGGGACTGTGGAAGACCTGCTTGCTTTTGCAAACCAGGTGTCTAACACTGCAAAACAATTCAAAGGATGCAGACAGCAAGAATCTGGAATCCTCTTGAATATGGTATGTCTCTTTTAACTTGAATATTAGTAGATATAGGTGTTAGAAGTTATTCCTGTATCTAAGTAAAGATCAGTGTGGAAGCCTGGGCCTGGAGAGGATCCCCAAGGACATCAAGTCCAGCCCCTGTGGTCTCAGGCAGCTATGGAGAAAGATACTCTGTTCCAAAAGATGCCCTTTGTGTTGCCTGTTGGTAGCCTGGAGATCAGAAAACATTTCCCAGTGCTGAACACAAATTTGAGACGTGCAGTAAGAAAGCAAAAGCGACAACTGTGAGGGCTTACAGGCAGTGTTTGGGAGATGGTGAAGGTTCTCCAGTGCATTGTGCTCGTGCAATAGCAGAGTTCATTATGCAAAATTCCCAAATAAAATTTTAGAATCTGTTTCCATAGAGTTGCTGAATTCACTTATCTGCACAAAAGGTTGTAAAATATATAAGGAGAAAAGGTGCATTGTATCAACCGTATCTTTCAGAAGTACAATATTATGTAATACCACACATTGCTAAATGCAAGCATAGATGCGTTGCCTTGAGATGTGTTCATTTTTTTTCTTAAACACGTTCAAATGACTTTTGTTCTACAAGCATCTATAGATACTAGTGTCATTGAACTTCTGTTAGAAATCAGTTGCTTTGGAAACAATCGTGAAATGGAAGTTTATTCACATATTTTTGTCCTACAGTTTTGTTTTCTAAATATGTTCTAGATCTATCATCTAAAATGTCTTGCATGCACTATGTTTTGTATGTGAGCATTCATTGCTTGAGGCTTGCTAGTTTCTTAGGTATGAAACATCAAAGAGTAATGCTTTATTCTGATTTTGAGGGAGTATTGCAAAATGGTCACTTTTAAAACTGTAACTCTGAAATGACAATTACTAAAATTAAATGTTCCCTATACTTAGAGTAGGCACTGTTCTACATACTCACAGTTGTTTTGCTTGGATATTATTTCTATAGCTGCATACAGTTGGTATGAACCGGGTGTTATTAGGTGCACGTGACTCATTGAGCAACTGAGAACCGAAGGCAGGGCCTTACCTATGGATGCATTTCAACAGGCACATCTACACTGTAAATACCTGCTGCTCCTCAACTGGGGTCAAGGGTGTTCCCGCCTGCCTGCTGACCCCACAGACTGCACTGTAAAGGGCCTTGGAGTGCCCAGGCTGGGTTTCTTTCAGCTGAAGCTAAGCTAGAAGATGGTGGTCTACAGCCACAAGTGAATGTTCACAATGCCAGGCTAGGATCTAGTCCAAAGTGAAGCTTACTGAAATGTGAATAGTGTGCTGCTTGTCTCTCTCTTCTGCTCTGCAGATGCACCCTGCTCTGTGTTGTGTTGCTTATCAGGACAGCTGTGACACATGTGCATGAACTAGTCTTAGCCTGTGAAATGCAGAAGTGTGCAGAGGAGGTGTAGGGACTGGTACAGATTTTGCCTTGGTTCTAATAAATAGTGAGGAGACTCATTCTGCGTATCCTGAGCAAAGTACTTTTATTGCAAAGGCGCTCTCCCCATCAGTTAAGAACAGTGTCCCAGAAGTTAACTAAGAATTAACTTATCTTGCATACTTAGATGCTAGTCACAAGTGACAATTTTAGCAGTGCAGGAGATACTTTCCTAAATCAAAGACACCAAGGTAGTTAAAACACAAAGAGATTATGTGCATGACATTTTAATTCTAAAAGCAGTAATCTTCCTAGGATTCTGTTTTCTTAAAAAGGGCTTCAGAAGAGCTGAGCTCATGGAGAACATGTGACAGATGGTGATAAATGTCCTTGATCTACTGTTACATGTCCTTAAGAATCTTGATTACGTATCAGGTTAACGATGATATTGATGGTGCTGAAGAGACTTCAGAACCAGTATGAAAACTAAAGCAGGACTCGCTTCGCTGCAGTTAGGAGTTGGGTCCTGGCATGTGCAGGTGGAGGGAGCTGTTTCAAAGGACAATTCAGAGCAAGATACTGACTTGGATGCTCTGTATCACTTCCTGGAGGAGCCTCCACACCCTGGTGGCAGTGCAGAGAACCAAGACACTGCACATTAACACCTAAAGCAGATGCTGTGACTCGTGGTCCTTTTTTCCACTATGGTGTAAAACTGTAAGACTGTGTAAACTACAGTGTAAGACTGGTTGGTGAAATCACAACAGACTCCTTCAGCTGCTTACTAAGCAGCAGAAATTCTGATACAAGATGGAAAATTAAAATGTGTTCCCCTAGCAGTCCATGTGATATTAGGAAATGCTGAAACTCTTGCTCATATCATATAAGATAGCGTGTGAGTAACAGGTATGCGGCGTAACAAGTTAGCCGATTACAGGAAGGACAAACATGTGCAGGTAAATCTAATAACAAGAGGTGGTTAATTTCATTAACCCAGCTGCTGTTGTTGTTGTTTCGAGACAATTAATTGCAACTTACACTTTGTGAGTTAGTCACTTGAGAGAAACGTGGATGCCTGCGCTGTGAATGGATGCCACACCTCACATGCTGTTCCCATTTGGTGTTTCTAAATAAAGACTGCTGAACAGATCGCGTGCCTTGTGCACATATACAAGTGATACATATTTTTTTCCATCACATGTATAAAATTAATTAGGCTTGAAGTAGCTTTAACTTCAGTATGATTTATTATTTTCTTGTAATTCAACTCCACAGATCACCCCCAAGAATGGCCGCTATCAGATTGACTCGGATGTGGTCCTGTTTCCTTGGAAGCTGACTTACAGGAATATTGGCTCTGACTTTATTCCTCGAGGAGCTTTTGGGAAGGTGTACTTAGCCCAAGATAGAGAAACCAAGAAACGAATGGCATGCAAGCTGGTATGTTAGTTCAGTAGCTTTATCTCTGAGCAAACACTGTGACATGGTACATATACTGTATTTTTAAATATGTCAGCATTAAATTCCACTGTCGAGCTGAATATTGCCTGGGTTCTGTTGGCCTACACAAAGCAGTGGAAATGGACGTTAACAGTTGTTAACTTGTTTTCAGTGTTTGGCCCTGAGACTTTAAAAGTTCCAGCACTGTGGAAGTGTCTGGAAGCCTGTGTAGCTGTCCCGTGGGCGGGCCTGCTGCCCTGCGGCAGTCCTGGGGTGGATGAAAGAATTTCTGCTTGCCCTGCAGTGCTTGTGGCAGTGATATGTCAGCATGGCATCACATCCCTGCTGGAGGTGATAGCGAAACCCTGTTGCTGCAGATGGTTCTGGGATCTCACCCTTTAACTGGGGCTTTCAGCCATATGATTTCGTCACTCCATTGCCATCAATGTCTCTATGAGCTCAGATTACATGCAGCGCCCATGGTGTTTTGAACACTTAACTCAGCAAAAGCTTGAGAGGTGTCTCTATCAAATGGCTGAGCACCCCTCTTCTTTTCTGCAGGCCCATGTTTTCTTTTGACTTTACCTTTCAATGTACTATTCTGAACTGAGTAGGAAGTGTTTAGGGCCAGCAAAAGCTCAGGTGGGACACTCTTCTTATCTCACCACTTGTGAACAAGCTCCTGCACCTTCTGTGCGTGACAGAGTTGGGGAGGCAGTTGTATGTCCTTCCCTTGTGCCCAATGTATAGGTGTAGGAACAGGTTTAGTTTGGCAGTCCTGCACAACCCACTGCAGGGTTAAAATTCTCTAATGCTTCTGAAAATGCAAAAAGTATTTCTCATTGCAAGAAAAATATTAGCTTGTTAATCACTTCACAGGTAAAAGTCTGAGGGGGAAGAGAATAAAAAAAGTGATAATAGCCATCCTGTGTGTAAGCAAACATTGCCTGTTGCTTTAATAATCTTCCATCAGTACTTTTTAAAGAAATAAAGTGCTGCTGAGTGCACACTTTGAAGCGGATTTCCTTTCTCAGAAGCCATAAAAGAAAGCCGATAAGGATTTAAACAAGGTCAGTAATGGTCTGGAGCACTGTTAGTCTGCAGACTGTGCTGAGTGTTTCTGTGCTGCAAGCACTGGTCCACGTGTCAAATGGGTGTACAGTTCTCATAGAGCAGATGAGACTATGCAAAGCTAGCTAAAGAAGCAATGGGATTTTTATCTCCTTCACCAGGAAGTTTGCTTAGAGCTTTTGCGTAACCGCCAGTTTTTGACGGGAATAACTCTTGCTACATTGCTTTTTCTGGAAGGGTGTACTTTTTATTAGGGCACAATTCCAAAAATGTCTTTCATTTTTGAACAGGATGTGTCTGGATTGGAAAGGAAGAACAAATCACAGGATCAAAATAAAGCTTCTTATTTAAACAAGTGGATAAGGGCCCTTTGCTTCCTTCTTCCATTTCAATCTACAGGAAAACTAGTGCTTGTATGGATAACCTGGGTTTTCAGCTGCTTCTGTGTGGTTTTGTTTCCACTTCCTAGGTCCCAGTAGAACAGTTCAAACCATCAGATGTAGAAATACAGGCGTGTTTCCGTCATGAAAACATTGCTGAATTATACGGAGCTATTCTGTGGGATGAGACCATCCATCTCTTCATGGAAGCTGGAGAGGGAGGATCTGTCATGGAGAAGCTGGAGAGCTGTGGGCCTATGCGAGAATTTGAAATCATTTGGGTGACGAAGCACATCCTGAAAGGGCTCGACTTTCTCCACTCCAAGAGGATTATCCATCACGATATCAAACGTGAGTGCGTTTGGTTCCTTGGGGTGTGCTCTGTTCCAGATTGGGTTGGAGCTCTGATAAAGGGCTGGGTACAGAGCTGGGGTGCGTAGCCTTGCATCACAGGGAGGGACAAACTGCATAATGCCAACAAGTAACAAGGTCAGGTGCTTAAGATAACTTATTTATAATATTTGTCACTACTTTAGTGGAGAGTATGATTCAAAAGTCATATTTCCTTTGCCTTTCTTGAGCAATTCAATTTTGAAATAAAAATCTAAAGAAATTGAGCAAAATTATCAGAGTGCATTAAACCAGAAGTTTCCTTCTTTCTGTGGAAATTTACTTCAAGCATTTCCTCGCCTGTCTTCTGCTTCTGTCTTCTTTTAGTTGTTCTGGGTCTGTGTATGGCTCTTCCTCAGTTTGATTCTATTTTAGAACCAAATACATCAATTTGGAACTAAATATGTAATTTCCATTATTTTTTCTATTAACAATTGCAAATTTTAGCGTATTTGTTTCTAAAGTCCTCTGGGCATTAATGTGTAAATAATCAAAATATATTGATATTAAACCTAAAATTAATAAATTAATATTAAATTGCTCTACCATTCAACTTTAATGCGTTACAATTAATTTAATCTTTGGTGTTATTTTTCCCAGCATCTCGTCCCCACTGCAGACAGATAAAATTTGCTCACCTTTCTAGTAACAATGCTTCTAATTAAGATGTATCTCTTCTGCAAGTTCATTTTTGCTTAAAATAAGGTTTTTGTGTGTGTGTAAACTAGAAATGTTCAAACTGAAGTGTGCTAGAATGAGTAGATGACAAGAATTATCAGGAATTGCTACATTTTTTATACATGTGTATATATGTGTTAGGTAATACAGGTCAGTGCTTAAATGGAAGCTAAGCACAATGCTTATTTCATGTCTCTGAGGAAGAGTTGGAGGTGTTTCTTGAGGTGTATCTGTGAAGGGTGCAGAGCAGTGGTCTGTGAGGGGTTCCTCTGCCTTGTGCCCCCTGGGGCAGTTAGGAGGGGGTCACAGAACCCCATCTCCGCTGCTGCAGGGCACCTAGCTGTGAACACACGCAGCAGCAGTGCCTCCTGGTCACAGCCTGCAGATACTAAGGCAGGGTTTGTTTGGGATGCCACCCAGTGCTCTCTGCCCTAGATACCTGACCTAAGATAAGGCTGTTGTCCTGATTCTGATTTCTGCCTGATCAAGTCCTCTCCTATAGACTCCGTCATGCTGACATAGGAGGAGGTGGGGATTTTGGTGAGAGAAAGGCTTGCTTGAGCCAGGAAGGAGGGAGGACTTTCTGTTGGCTCTTAGCAGTAGGTCTGTTAAAATAAAGGCTTCACCTTTATTTTAACCCTTCATAGGGAAGCTGTTAAATCATGAAGTTATTTGGTGTGTGGAGAGCTTTAGTCTAAAGCCCATTAAAGTATGCAGGCCCACATCAACATGCTTAATTGAGCGTACAGACTGTGCAGGGCTTTTTCAGTCATGTCAGAGGAGAAGTAGAGCAGAGCTGTTCCTCTCCTCCTGTGCCATGACACAAAGCTGGAGTTGGGTGCAATCCCAAGGAAGCAGCAGAGTTGGCCACATTTATGCCAGTGCTGCATTCTGCATGATTTTTTATGTGGTGTTTAAAATCTGTATCCTCAAAATTATACCTAAAATTACCGATTGATTTATTTATTGATAGCACTCGCAAGTAGGCAAATATCTGGGAGATGACTTCAGGAGTCAGTATGGCTGAAAGTCTGTTTGACCACTGTGTGGTCATGGTGGGCACTATCAACATGGGAAATTACCTGACTCCACTGTTTCCTTTGTGTGAAGATGTATTTCTCTTTCATAACTTGGAGACCTCACTTTTCTGTGGCTGCAGAAGCAATGAATAAGAATTCCTCAAGGCTTACAAAGTTCGTAAATATTTGATCAGAAATACAACTGCAAAGAGAGCCTATGAGTACAAAGCTGTGCCTTAAGGCAGAGTTTCATGAAGGAAAGTGAATGGAGCTCCCAGATAGTGCTGAAATTCAGGCAGGGAGCTCTCTGCCTTTCCTTACTCTTACAGCTGTCTTCTGTCACGACACTGAGCCCATGTTGCTGACGGGTGTGGCGGCCACGGAGGGGCCTTAGTTCTGTCTTTATTTTGCTAGTGTTAAGAAATCCCTTGGTTACTAACAGTTTTGTTGTCTATAGCAAGAGCTGCACAGCATGCTCTAAACTGTGGGGATAATGAAGGATCTTCAGAGCAAGCCAGGAGGTGGCTATGCTGAGATCACTGCCCATCTCCCAGCTTGCTCCCTTGCCCTCAGCAGTTTTCTCTGTTGCTCACTCTATTTATTTGTTTATTTTTGTTAGGAAAATGACCAAACGTTGATTGCTTCTTTTAAACAAACCAGTCCTGCTTGATTTTCTGAGATATAATTAAAAATTGGTCTCAGTCACTAACAGGCATGTTTTGGCTAGCAGAAGGACTGTGTCGGCTGTAGGGACTGGTTGTGCTGGTCTCCTGTTTCAGGCAGACATCCAAATGAAACAGTCATGTTGTGAAACAAATGCCCAACGTGCTAGAATCTTAAATGTCATCTTTTTGTTTTTCTTTTAGCAAGCAACATTGTGTTTATGTCAACTAAGGCTGTTTTGGTGGATTTTGGCCTAAGTGTTCAAATGACTGAGGACATTTACTATCCCAAAGACCTTAGAGGAACAGAGGTAAGATGCTGGAGGGACAAAAATCTGTGTATTGTATCACTCCCAACTGCTGTGATGCCCAGGTTCAGTTTTGGAGCTTGAGAGTAAATATATGTATGACTTCATATTAATGTTTGTTTGTAAGTTTTTTATGATCACATTTTTTCTTGTCAACTTGCTGAATGGAGAATCAGGTGTTAGACTTTGAAAGCTGTGTTACCTTCTCTGCAGTCCCACTTGTTAGTGATTATTCAGTCTGAAGTCAAGTAGCAAGTCAGGATGTTCTAAATCCAAACAAAGGAACAGTGTATGCTGGGGAGGGTGGTTTGCTGCAAATCAGCTGCTGGTCAGCGGTGCTTCAGGCTGGAATTTGGTTCTTTGCTCTGTCAGAGATTTCTCCTGAGATACCAACTGCTGACCGGGGTGACCTGCTCAGCACTCCTCCTTTGAAACCACAGAAACAACAAACCTGTGGGTTTTGTTCTTTAGCATTTCCCATATGTGTATAATCCTCATGTCCTATGAGGGTTATGTACTGCATGGTTGATGATTATCTGGTAAAATGCTTAGGTGTTACAGCGAAGGAGGTGGAGGCCTTTCAGATGTTCTCAATGACTTGGACTCCGAACACGTGGCAAGGTCCTGCTCACCACTTGGGTACTCTCGTGCCAAAGTGTTTCCAGACTGGAGCTTTAGCAAACAACCAAGTGGCAGCAATTAGCCTAGATAGCTGCTGCCAATGGGGCTTTGCTTGCTCTCTGTTGCCAGAAGAGGCTGTTTACAGGAAACGCTTCAGCCAAAGTGTTGGCACTTACCATTCTGATGCTTTTTCACAGCATAGGCATGTGTTTGGAGGAGATACTCATATAACTGACAAAGAGCATCTCACTTCCTTGGAAAGATAGGATAAACTAACATTTCACAAAATGCCAAGCTTGTTTGTTTATTTGTTTTCAAGATATTTGGGAAAATACTCAAGCATTTGTGTGCATTGGCTTCCTGGTCAGAGGAGTTAAGAGTTGAAAATGTTTACTGTACTGGAATTAATGTGCTTTCTGGCATTTAATGTATGTGCTTTGATTACTTGGGCATGTGCACACACACTGTTAATAAGAATTAAAAAAAAATGTTGGTATGATGATAGCAAAAAATGAGATGGAAGCCCTGTTACAGAGTTTCCCAAGAAGGGAGATGTTTTAAACAGGAAATTTGCAAGTTTGTGGAGCAGTGATGATCTACTCCTGGCTGTTGGAAGACAGGTCAAGTTCATGTTGGGAAGCACAACTGTGAAAAACACAGTTCTTCACTTTCAGAAAAAATATGAATCTGCACTGTTGAGCACCTACAGTCATGCCCACAGAAGCAGACAGTCCACGCAGCCACAGGGTGTGCAGGTGTGTGCTGTATCCCATAGTGTGTTGCAGAGGCAGCTGGTTTTTGGGACTGGCCATCTTGGTGCTGTGCTGTGGGTGACAAGTAACGCTGCAGAGAGACCGCTGGGAAAGGAGAAGTTCAAATGCCAGTCGAACATTTACAGGAACATGCTGAATGCTGGCATATGGAGTTTTATGCTCACAATCCCACAGCACTCATGCTTAGGTCATTACACAGCCCTGAGTGCCTGATCTAGTCACCCACAAGTACCCTCTCTAGTTTAATAGCACTGTCTTTCTCTCATCATTTCTTCCATGTAAGATCTCATCTCTTGCTCCAAAGTCCTCCTGAGCTTTCTTTGCACCCTCTGTTATGCAGCCTTAAGAAGTGGTGTGGCTGACCAGGAGGGCTGTTTCTGCACATGGCTGTATACTGACCTCTCCTCATTAGGGCTGTGCTGCTGCCATGCAGACTGCTGCATATGAACTGCCTGGCTTCTCTTGCACCTGGTGCTGGCTGGGACTGGTTTCCACTCAGGAGGCCATGATTGGAGTTATCTTTCTCCTTTGCATGGGTCTAGGATTTTTATTTGCTCCTGTAGCACAGAAGATCTGCATGCATGAATCTTTCTTGAGTTTATGAAAATGAATAGTTGCAATTCTTAGCAGAGTGACCGAAGGAAGGTTAAATTTTATTTAGTTCATGTAGCACGGAAAAGCTGAGCTTTCTGAACCATGTATGTATAATGCATGCGGCACAATGCACCGTGGTTGTGCTGCAGCTGCTGTGCAGGAGCACTGGATATACATTCTGCCATGGTTCTATCACTTTGTTAAAGTGCACAGGCTTCAGCTACAAACATTGGAGGGGAAAGAGTTATCTGCTGAGGTCAGTTGAATGTCGAGAGTGTGATTCATTTGCAAGAACACTAAACTAAAGCTAGCACAGCATGAAAAATGGCTGTTATGGCTGGGTTGTGTCCCTGGTCAGCCTGGCAGATAGCTGCCAGCCCAGCAGCAGGAAGCAGCACCAGTGGGAAGGAATCTGGGGTTGGGCTGCCCACTCCAGCAGCAGCCAAGCTCTGGGCCAGACTAAATCAGTCTGAAATCACAGCGTGGGTGCACATCTCATCTTTGCTTTTTGTCCTTGTGCAATCAGGGTGTGTCTTGACCTTTCTCACACACTGACTGTAACTGCAGACAGGTTGTAGTTCCAGCATCCTTTTTCCTCAAGAAAGTAGCTGCTTTTTGTCTGTATAGATTTCACTTAGGTGCATTGAATGAACTTGGATTTCTTATTTCATCAAAATGGGATTCTGTTCTTTGCTCTTCATGAGACTTAAGCGTGGCAGGTGCCTTTTTCTACCCTAGCTCTGAGGAAAGCAATGGACAGGAGTCAGTAGCAGCTCCAGACGCCTGCTGACCCTCTGTGTGTGCTTCTGATCCACAGCTCTGGCTGCAGATGTGATGTGTGATTTACTGGGAAATATTCCCTGGTATTTGTGTGAGCCCTGCAACCATTCTCAATCTACCGTAATGAGCAGTCATGCTATGCGGGATGATTTAACATCCTGCCCTTCTGTCAGTTAATGGCTTTTAATGTGATTCTTTGTGGCAGGGTGGCTTGAACTAATTAAAGATCTGTTTGGCTCCCTTAGAGGGAAATTGGATGAGGGAAAAGTAGAAACCAGAAGCAACCAGGACAGCTCCATGCTGAAAGCTTCCCCCTGCACACAGCTGGGTGTGCAGCGGTGGCTGGCAGGGCAGGGAGTGCTTCCTGCACCCCGGTTCTCCACCCCAGCTCAGCTGGCAGGGAACTGCCCTCCGAGTGCTCTCGCTGTTCTGACAAATCTCAGATTTTCCCTGTAAATTTTCAGTGGAAACAATAAATTGGTTTAGATGAGATTGGAATTTCTGGTTTAAAAAGGAATGGGAGAGAAATGCTTGCTTTAATAGCTGCTCTGGGGAAAAGTCACAGAGCAGGATCTGCCTTTGACCTGGCTTGTGCCTCGCTACCCCATTTCTTAGGGTAGTGCCCCACCATGAAGGTTACTGGATAATGAGGAGAGAGAGGACTAACAAAGGCAGTTTTGCTCAAACAGTTGTGTGTTATTCAGTGTAACAGGGAAGAAAATGTATTCCCCAGCTGCTGCTCAGTCTCCACACGGCAGGTACCAGTGGGATTCATCGTGTGTATGTGTTTCAGATCACAACATGCCATAGTCTTTGCTTATTGTTTTCTACTGTTGATTAATCTTCTTTGGCTATTCTTCACAGATTTACATGAGCCCTGAAGTTATCCTCTGCAGGGGCCACACAACCAAAGCAGACATCTACAGCATGGGAGCCACTATTATTCACATGCAAACTGGCATCCCGCCCTGGGTGAACAGATACCCTCGTTCTGCGTATCCATCGTACCTCTATATTGTGAGTGCCCTTAGAAAAGCCATATCTCTGTTTCAGCTGAAGGGGTTCCTGTACTCTCATTGGGAAAGCTCCAGACATACAAAGACTATCAAAATATTTGTCAGAGAGATGATATCATCCTTTTTGCTTCAGGAGAGGGAGGGATGAAGTGGGTTTTGATCATTTAGAGGAAGACAGAAACTGAGCTGGAGTCATCTCTGTGGTTTTGTTACAGTTTACAGGCCTTGGGTTTCCTTCAGGGACAGGGCTAGAACACCGTGAAACTTGACTGGAACAAGCCCATCTCTGTCCTACTGGTCTGTTTTGCTAAGAAGCTGCAGATAAAAACAGAGCTTGGCAAATTTGATTCTGTAGTTCACCCACTGCGGTACAGAAGTCTGGTGAATTTACTTTGCACTGGATTTTATACTTGCTTGGAGTTTCTTTTGAGTTTTTAAATTTATGATAAAATCTGATAAAAAGGTGGATTTTCTGTGGTTAAATATTATGTTCTAATTAATCAACCCAGCTTGGAAGGGTGTTAAGTTCTAAGTGGGGAGTTCCCAGACCACTAGTGTGATTATCTGTGACTTCCACTGTTTTTGAAATAACTGTTTCAATGGTCTTTTTTTTATTCCAACAGATACACAAGCAAGCTCCCCCCTTAGAGGACATTGCAGAAGACTGCAGCACGTCCATGAGGGAGTTGCTAGAAGCAGCTCTAGAAAGGAATCCTAACCATAGACTGTCTGCAGCAGAGTTATTGAAACATGAAGCCTTACACCCACCCCCAGAAGACCAGCCACGGTGCCAGAGTCTGGACTCAGCATTGTTTGAGAGGAAAAGACTGCTTGCAAGGAAGGAGCTGCAATTGCCAGAAAACATTACAGGTAAATAATATCAGCCTTACTTTGCACTTTGTAGATTTTACTTCTTGTCAAACGTTGATTTGACAGTTTAGAAACAAGCTAAACTGAGAAAGCTTCTGGAAAGAGACCAGTAAAAATCCCAATCAGATGAGGTCAGACCCAGCACTCATTAAGTGTTATGTAAAACGCCCATTGACTTCAACAGGGGAAGAACTTAGCCTGAATTCTGCAGCTCTGGAAAGACTGGCTCATGGAAAAGTCCTGACAGTCATTCAGAGCAGTTCTTCCTGAAGTATAGCTTGATGTCCCAAGTTGACTTAATTCATCCCAGCACTACACGCATTTTATTGATGCCAGTGACTTGTTTTTCAACAAAGAAACAAAGTTTCAACAATCACCATGAAAAGCAACAGGTTTTGCCTCCTTAAAGATAGGACGCACAAAACCGTAACTAATGATGCTCTCAACAGTACAAGCCATTTGTTTTAAAAACAGAAATGACTGTAGGTTAGAATTTGGCTCCCTTGTGCAATGATGAAGGATAACATATGAAACAGTTTGTTTTGTTTTGTTTTGTTTTATTTTTAAAAAAAACCTGAAAAACCACAACAATTTGGTGTGGCCTCAGATAATATGAAGCCCAAGGGAACTTTGGTGTCAGCAGCCTGCTAGCAGGCTTCAAAATGCTTTTATCCTACTTCTAAATATTAGGATTATCCTGATAAAGGGCATTTAAAAAATGACCCCAGACAAGTGGTTCATTTAATTGTTGCAATTATTTGAAAAGATACCTGTGAAAAATTTTGGGTGCTCTAATGAGTAACTGTTGAAATGAAACCACTTAACATTTAAAGTAATCACCACCTTTACATCTATAGTGACATTGCTCCTTCTGGATTTTGCTTTGTGAGTGCATAATCCTTTGACCAGCACAGGCTATCTGAATCGATTCTTTTGAAGATGAAAGAATATTTGGCCATTGAACTGGAACTCTAATTTAGGTGCCTGAGATTCCAGGACAGTCATTATACAAGTGCTCAGGGGAGTTCTGCAGCTGCAAAGTTTCTTCAGACCTTGACTAAATGTAAAAAAAATCTGAGATGGATGGTCCCAGGTTTGTTCTGTACTGTCACAAAGAGGATGTCATTTGCTTAGATGAAAATTCCCCTGTAATGAAGGGGAATTCTCAACTGGCAGAAAACTAGCAGAGTTTTTTCTTGCACCAACTCTCCTTTAGCACGATGGCTCAGAGAATGAGGAAGCTCTGTCTAGCTGTCCCAGCTGACAGGGCTTCCCATAGCAATTGAACAAGCTGTTTGCAGTAGCAAGCCGCTTACCGATCTTTGCCCTGGATTTAAGGGTTGATTTGGTATCTTTCATTTTATTTTATATGAAATTTATTTTATATTGTGTTTAAAAATGAAGCTTTCTACAGCAAAAATAGATAAAAGCAAATGTTAGGTCAATTATTCCAATAATGCCTCTAACTATGAAACTGCACTGATGCAGCTATTTGTGCAATTATGTCATGCTTTGTCTCTTTCCTTTTTAGATTCCTCATCGTGTACTGGGAGCATGGAAGAGTCAGACCTGGTAAAGAGGCAAAGATCACTCTACATAGATCTCGGAGCTCTAGCTGGTTACTTCAATATTGTTAGGGCCCCACCAGCATTAGAATATGACTGACGCAGTAACATTTTATATCAGTAGGTCAGAAATGGACCTCTACCTCTTAAAACTTGATTTTAAGACTTGATTTTCAAATCTGTACATAAAAATATTGCCATTGTAGGCTGTAAAATGTGAATAGTGTTTAATTGCACAGATGATTAAGCTAAGCCCTTAGGGGCTCTGATAAGCTGATCCCAAGCAACAATATTGGTACGTCTGCTGGTTGACCAACAAGAAGACGACAAAAAGAACACTGCTGGGAATGTCTTACTCTGGGGGACCTTCCTGTGCTGGGCCTTACGCTTTTGTAAAGCTTATATATGCTTGCAACTATTACCATAAAAAAAAGAAAGAGCGTGTGGGCCATAAGATCTGGTCTATCTGAGCTGTCCTTAGTGAAAACCTTCCAAAACAAAGTCTTTGTTCAGTCTTTGAAACTTGGCCAGTCTGTGGTCATTCTCAGTGTAAATCAGGACCTTCCTTAAGCTGAGCTAGTCTCTGCCAGCTGTCTCTGGAGTCAAAGCATCACTTGGTTACAGATATGTTTTAGCTTTGCATCTTCCCTGTCCTCCTTGGGCGGAGGGAGTCTGTCACTGGCTGTATCTGCTAGCTTTGGGTAGGGCAAGTGCTATTTCGTATTGGTAACGGTGGGCAAGCTCCAGACTCTTGCTTTTAAATACTTCAAACTTGTACATGTGTATGATTGGCGTGAGCGCTACGGTTTGGAAAGCATGTCATTAGTGACAGGCTGTGTTTCTGTTCCTATGGAAATGGAATTACATTGTTCTTGCTGTGCCTCATACATTTGAAACATGATGTTTTGGATGATAGTAAAACTATGTGAACTGCATAGTTCTGTACATCCCATGGGATGAAAACGTAAACTTTTATAAAACTCTCTTTGATGCTTAGGATGACTCTTTTTAAGCATTTTTGTTAAAATGGCATACTATGTATGTTGTACACTGAATCTTTTCTGAAGCACGGTCTCTTTTTCATACATCATTATTTAATGCTGCTCCTTTCTAACATGTAATCTTAAACAGATAATTTCTAGTTTGATACTGATATGGTCAAATGAATAAATCCAGCTCAGTGCCTTGAGAAATGGTCACTGTGTTCTTTTCTCTTTGAAAGCAGTGTGGGGCTGTGACTGTGTATGCCTCCTTCCATGACTCAGGTACCCTAATGTGCATTGTTCCACGTGCAGAAGTGTTGGGCAGAGGGTGTTGTTAACAGATTTTGGATTTGGAACAACCAGTGTTTCTGACAAAATCTCACTCTTGGAACACGACGCTCCTTCTATACTGCCTGAATCTTGCACAGCAGTTGTGTGCAACATGGAACACTTAAGTCCTGATGGTAATTTCTGCAAAACAACAACAACAACAACAACAAAAAAAACAACTGGAAGTAGCCAACCTGTGCCCAGTACTTGGTGCAAAATCTCTAGATGGCTACCTGCTTCGAATGTGGGGACAGGGTCACTATTTACAATTTGTTCTTAGTGTATGGCTGGTATCTGTCTTCACACTATACAAAGAATATCTGAACAGGTTATCTGAAGTAATTACAGTTTGTATTGCCAGATATGGGTGAGAAACCATAGCTTAGTGCACCGGGAGCTCTTTATGGTCACACCCACAGGTCTAACCAGCATGTGGCTGTATGATAAACACCACCAGAGGCCTGGTACACAACCAACAAACAGCTGTTCGGGTACACTGAACACCAAGCGGTGCTGAGAACTTTCTAGTAGCTGAGGATGATATGTTGGTTGAGCTGCAGGCTGCAGCTAAGCAGGGATTTCTCTCTGGAATGACGCGTTGCATGCCAGGCAGGTGGTATCCCTCAAGGGTATCTCACAGTGGTTGTTCCCCGTGTGCTTGGAGCAATGGAGGCAGAGGGATGACAGGGAGGGAATGGAAAGGAGTGGTGGGAAAACTGCCACTTGGGGATGGCTGATGTGCCCAAGTGATAGGATTCTGCAGATGGGTTGCCTTTGTATTAGTGCCTGGTAAATTCATTTTCTTCTGGGGGGATAGTGAGACTGATGCTAGCTGTAGAGGAAAATTAAGTGTGTGGAGAACCTATAGTTCAGGGTTGCAGTTAATGATGGAAATGGGAGAGCCAGGGGCCAAGGAGGTTTCCTGTCCTGAGATCAACTTGAGACCAAGGCCTCCACCACACTCATCTGCAGAGCGTCCCCGTATGTGCAGCCTGCATCAGCTAGGAGACAGCTGGAGCCGTGCTGAGCTCCCCACTCTCAGAGCCCTGGAGGAGCAATTGGATGATGCAGAAAAAAGGGTTTTCTTGCCTGAGGGTTAAACAGGCTTCCCTGCTAACAGGTTTGAAAGAATCTACACAAGTGCCAAAGTTTGTCAACCCCTACTTGTGTAGTGCTGGTGAGGGTGGGCTGCAGCTGAGTGCTGCTGTTGGGTCTGAGGGGACAGCTCAGGGCAGGGAAGCTGCAGGCAGAGGATGCAGGAGGTGAGGCAGCTCTGCCCAGCAGCGCTGCGGGACTGGCTCACTTTGGAAGGGTCAGGGCATGAGCTGTGATGGAGCTGCATCCCCCTGGGCATGGTCTGTATGGCTGCACACAGCTTCCCTGGGGCTGTGCCTGCTGCTTACCAGGCAGGCTCAGACACTGGGGGAGACTGCTTTGCTTCCCGTGCCCTGAGAGGAAGGACAGTGCATATTCCCTGTAAACAAGCACTAAAGCACTGTTTGGAGCCAGAGCATCCATTTCGCTTCCTTACAGGAAAGCCCAGCAAGGTGCATTTCTAAAACCATCCCCATCCAAAGCTAATCATTTGAGTGATGTGAAAACAAGCCCTTTATGAACTCTGCATGCGAACAAAACTCAGCAACGCCCAAAAACTCCAGGCAGACCTTGGGAGTGGCTCATTACGGTCCCAGGCTGTGTGCACGCTGCCTCAGGAATAGCCCCGCTGCCTGGTGCTGGGGCACGGTGACTCACCGGGAGGAGACCAGCGGCCGCCCTGCACCTCCCACAGCAGGCAGCACCCGTGCCGTGTGGGCAGCGGGGTATTGCCATGGGTGGGCTGCGGGAAGGTGGGCTCGTCTGCGGCAAGAGGAAGTCTTCAAAACGAGCATGAGATTTCCCACTGCCAGGCCTTTCCCTCTGTCAGCTCTTCCTTTACCTGTCTGATCCCTGGCAGTATAAACATCCCCTCCAGCGCTGCCGTGCATTATTTTTCCACATAATGACCACAGTTCTTCTGTCCATATTGTTCTGTGTGTTTATCCTAGCTCTGCAGCTGTTGCAGGACAGCACGGTTTCCATGCCAGGCCTGATGTTCCCCTTAGCCCTGCCAGCAGCTCTCCCATCCCACATCATTCACTCCCCCTAGGTACTGCAGGGACCGTCACTGCTTTCTGGCATGTGATGGTGGCAGCAGCAGAACACCAGGGATGCTGGCAAAGGGACTTTTCTGAGAAATGGTCCCCAGCTCTGTGTAACTGTGGCTGGTTGGAGCGGCTCCCGACTATCCTGCAGACCTGCTGCAGCACGGGCATGTGTGCTGCACCCCCGAGTGGAGGTGGGTTAGAGGGAACAGACAACCGGGTTCCACTGTCTCCTGCAGTTAGCCAAATGCCTTTTTCAGGTACACAGTGGGTTATTTTCAGGGAAAAGCAAACCATTTTCTGCATCAGAAAAGAACTTTTCAAGCAAGTCAGGTTACCCCTTGAAGTCAGATTGGCTTCCCCACAGAAATATGAAAACATCCTTGCCTGCAATACATCAATATCTCATCTTGCCAAAAGAGCAGCATTTCAGGGAAGGGAAATGACCCAAATAGTGACAAAAATGTCCAGGAAGTTCTGGCTCCCTTTGTACTTTTAAGCAACTGCTGCCATAGCAAGGATTTGTTTTCCAGCTTTGCAGCAAGACTCCAGCATTAACTGCAGAGGCATCTCTTTGCCTTCCATGCAATGCACGTGAATAAGCACATGTTTGATAAGAAGACAGAAATGGGATGGAAGGAGGAGGCCTCGAGGTGTGTCCCTGCGCGTGCACAGCTTACGGAGAGGCCTGGTATTTCCTCCTCACTCATTAACTTGTACACAGGGCCAGAAGCATTCCTGCCTCCATGACAAGCATGGGGTGACTTCCAGTTGGCATTTATCAGGCAGGCACTTGGGCAGCGCTGCACATTTGGCCACCAGCAGCCTCACTGCGTGTGCACGGCCCGCGTGCCCATCAGCAGGTGTCCAGGCACACCCCACCCAGTGGCACATGAAGGGAGAGGAGAATCAGCCAGCAGGCCTCAGTAGGCTGGTCATGGGCACGAGTCTCTTCTCATGCACACTTCCAGGCCCCACAGGTGAGGTGAAGTTGTTTCCTCCATGTGTTTGAGAATCACAGAATGGATTGGAAGGGACACAGTTGGAAGGGACCTATGGAGGCCATGTAGAAGAAGACCCAACGTGCTCACAGAGCCCGCTTGCCAGGACATCTGGGCAATGAAACCAGGTAGGAAGGCCTGCTGGAGGCGGTGGGCAATACAAAGCCTTTGTGCCTCAGCATCCTGGGAAAGGAGGAAAATTTTGGATTTAGGCAAGGAAGCGTGGCACTCCTTGCAAACTTCTGCTGTAAGTTGGAATTGGCCTTCTATTAGACTCCAACTTCTTACACATTCAGCCTTTATGTTTCAGGTGGTACTTTTCTTCTCGGTTTCACAACAGTGATGATTACGGTACTTCACTGTACCTTTTTAAACAGGAAAGGTCTTATTTTACCTCGGAAGTGGTTTTAGCGAATGGAGTGGTGATGCTATGTGAAAAGCCATCACAGCAGAGTCAAGGAGCTCACAGGAGCAATCGGCACCAGAAGCCTTGAAGATGCCTTTTCTTCTCAGAATTGATAACGTCGTGCTCTGTTTGCACATGCTGTCTCAGACAATATCACCTCTGCCCCAGAAAGATTACAAAATAAGGCAGAGGTTAAGCACCAGGGAAATATGCGCAGTGATTGAATATCAGCCTGTTTGGGGTGACTCAGGCCAGCAGCATCCCTCCCGGGTGCTCTTCTCACAAGCCCCAGCCCGTGAGGCTCTGACTGTTCTCTGAAGTCACATTCTCACCTTGACATAACAGCTTCACACCTGGCTTTTGAAAACACAAGCAACCAGAGTGAAAAAGAATGCATATTTTCTGGTTTAATTTATAAGGCTAGTCACCTTGAGCTTGTAAATTGGTATTTTGACAGATACAGGGGCAAACTTTCGAAGTGTGAATGGGCAAGGCCATGAAGAACCAGATCTGACTTCACAGTTGTCCTGTGTGGAGCAGGGGTTGGATTTGAGACATCTCCTTCTCGCTGCAGACCTGAATTTTGGGAGGCTGCAGGAGGCAGGGACAAGCTGAGCCATGCTGCACCTCACTGCTCACTGACCCACATTTCTGGTGGAGAGCAGAGGCTGGCACATAAAAGCTGTGGCAGACCTTGTTTCCCTTCAGGCTGCACACTCACGTCTGGCTGGTGTTCCCAAGAAGTAGGACCCATCCTCCTCGACTTGCTCACCTGACCACTCTGGCATCTCGCCTTGCTAGGTCACAGGAATGGCTTCTATAATTTCCACCTTCCTGTGGCACTGGGTCTTCTCCTCCCTGTCCCTCCAGGCTATTCCTTAGGAAAAACAACAGAAGGAAGCCTTTTTTACCCCATTCAAGCATCTTTTGATGTGCTGTGGGGCCACTTGTCCCTGGCTTAGTTATCTGCCATCTCCTCTCCCCCAGGGTTGCTGGAGAAGGAACCACAAGACCTTGGTGCCTTTCCAAGCAGAAATATCCACCCAAGCACAAGTGCTGTGATACCAGGGCACTTCCTCCTACCAGCCCCTGTGAGGAAAGTTTTGCTGGGAGAGGAACCAGGCAGAAAGCCTGAAAGTGTCCAAGCCTCTAGTGCAGGACAACACTTGGCATAACCACGGTGTCACCAAAATGTGCTGAAGAGCAGGAGTGGCCTGTGCTAGGGCCAGCTCCCATGCTGAGTACCCAGGGAAACTGGCCACCACGGGACAGCACCAAGCAGCCCGAGCACACCGTGTGCTGGCACAGGAAGTGAGAGATGATTTATTTCCACTTTCCCGGCACTGTCAGTGCCTCCACTTCTTCTCTTAGAACATGAGGCAGTAAATCCAAAGTCGTTCCACTGCCAGCACATGAGTCAAAGCCATAGGGTGATGCATCCACCCAAAGGGCACCGGGAAGGCAGAAGTGGAGAAAGACATGTGGCGTAGTGCAGCTGTGTTAGTTTGCTTAATGCATTTATCTATAACATGCACACAGGTTTCTCTTTGCTGTGAAACAGATCTCCTCCAGCCTCCATCTTGCACATGCCTGCCCTCAGAACACGAGCTTGCAGCTTGCTCCCTGCACCTTGCTGAGCCAGCTGGTTCTGAGTCTACATCATTAAGCAAATGAACATCTACAGACTGGCCTGCGCCTAGCCTGCCCTCAGGTACCCCAATGTGCTCTCAGCTCTGCTAGGCTGAAGCCTTCATGCTCCTAGAATACCCCAGGCAGTGTCTGGGGAGATATCTATATGCAGAAGAGGAAAGCTGCATGCATGCAGTAAGCCCGCTCCTTCCCAGGGCCCAGCCCTGGAGCTGGGCCACCCCTGCCCTCAGACACTTGAGCTCTGTGCTACTCCTTGGGGCAGGGCCCTTAGCACCATCTCCACTCCTCCTCGCAGACCCAGGCATGCACTTCAGAACTCCAGACAGAGCATGCCTGCCCTGCAGCTGCTGGGACAGCAGATAGCCACATATATTTATGGATCTATGTTCCCCTGCATAGCTCCCCATTGCGGGGAGCTGCACGTCGCAGCCCCTTCCCAGTCCCCCCGGGCTCACTCCAGCTGGCTCCAGGGTCACATTGCCAGCCGCACAGGCACAGTGCCAGGGACAGGATATCTTCCTGCGTTTGTCCCAGTTTGAAAAGGATCTCTAGCTGTGTGTGCAGGAGGCCTCTGCTTATTTCCTTGCTGTTGGGAGCTGAGCGCAGTACGGTGATTATTTAGTTGTGCCTGAAGCTCATCTCCCCTTTTGCAGGGTGGGGAAGGAAGGGCTGGTGCCTGGGAGCAGCTCCTCTCCTCAGCACTCTCTGCCCAGTGCCCTCCTTTGCTGGGGTTCCCCAGCCCCTGGGGGCTTTCCCCAGCAGGCTTTGTGCAGTCCCTGGGGGCACAGGAGATGCCCCAGCTGCCGTTGCTCACCACAGGCCAGCCCAGCGCTGCAGGCTGAGGTGGGGGGTTCTGCATAAGGTAAAATGACAGCACGAATGCACGAGATGGAGAGGAAGTGGTTCAGCAACCTTAAAGCTAGAAGGGATAGTTATCTTGTCTGGCTGTTTGTATCACACAAGGTAGGGGCCTCCCTGCAGAATGTCCCTGCTCCTTCTCCCTGCCCTGCTCCCTGGGTGGGGATGAGGGACGCCGGCCTCCCCGTCACTGCCCCATGATGACCCCCTGGACATGAAGGCAGGACAGGGTGGTGACCCCAGCATGGGCTGCCTCCACTTCCTGCCCTCCTCAATGACTGTCTTGGAAAAGCTCATCTCAGGCTGATGTTCCCTATGCACAACAACAACAACACAGAAGTGAGCTGGCCAGATGGAAAGCTGAATTTGAAAAGCACTTTCAGGCTTCACCGGAATGCTTTCAGGTGCTTCTCTCTACTCTGGGATGCCTAAGTCAGCCTTATTTTAAACACTTCTGGCTGGGGGATTTCCCAATAGCTTGAATCTGTCTGGAGGCAGATCCTAAAAAGGACTTAGGAACTGAAGTCCAGCACCTGATCAGCTGACGTCAGGCCTCCATCATGTCTAAAGGCTTTTTTTTTTGTTTGTTTCCATCAGCCCAGACTTCCCTAGAAACTGGAGGAAAACTAGAACAAAGAAGAAATTAAGAGGATGTAGCGAAAATACTGTCAGGGAAAATGTCCACACAATCTCGCTGGTTTGTGCAACACCCCCAGCACTGCCACATCATGCAGCAGACCTTGCACAAAAGAGGAAGGCTCCTGCGGTGAGTTCTTTCTCCACTTCACTTAACCCTTGCTTTGCTGTTTGTTTTGATGTCACTCAGCTAGTTTGGTTTCCTCATGACCACTCTCACTTTCCTCTTGCACTGTGATATGTTCAAGGCATGACTGCAGCTGCTCAGGGCCTTTTCCCAACTTCTGCAGTTTCCTGCTTGCACCTGGAAGTCTCACACCTTCTTCTTTCTCTTGAGGGGCGTTTTCCCAAACAGCTTCTGCATTTGCTACCTGGTGGACCACAAAGCATGTGATCTATATCCACAAAGCACATGGTCCATAAGTTTGCCACTGACACCTGGGCAGGGGAGGGCCCGGCCAGCCCACAGCCCACTCTGCTGCTCTGGCTACCAAAGGCTTCATGTTTTTTTTCTCCTATGGGACCTGCGTCCACGCATGCAGCCAAACACAGACCTCTTTGGCATATGAAGGCTGACAACCCACACCTGGAATGTGTGGGGATGTGTGCCACAGTCTCATGACAGGCACATGTCTGGTTCTGCAGCAGAGAAGACCATCGACTCCAGGAGAAAAGTCTGCTGGCTTCCACGTCCAGGGATAGGTGGGTGATGCTGGTGCCCATTCAGTAATAATAGAGCTGAAGTTCCTCTCCAAAATTGTCATTATTACCCCTACTGTAATCATATTTAGAGACTGCTACCACAATGCAAAATTGACCTGGAGGAATTTATTGCGGATTTCTAAAACTGCCCTGCTAGCACTTCTTAATGACCAGTTCAATGAACTGATTTTTACACAGATTGAGATTGCTTTCTTTCCCATTCCCAAAGTGAGGAACGCTTTCCATTACCACCGCAGTACCATTCCCCTTCCTGCTCTCCATCGACCCTACAGTCCTGAGAGATGCTCTCCCTGCTGTTATACCCATACAAGCTGATTTCATGTCTGTTACCAGAAGATCATGCTCCTCCTTCATTTCCTCTATTCTATTACCCAGGCTGTTTGCATTTATGTATAATGATCTTAAATTTTTTGATGTTGTTTTTTTTTTGACGTTGTTAGTCTTTGTTTTTGCCCGACATCACCATATTTCTTAGTGGAAATAGGCACACTTTTCTCATTGACTGTAATGCTTCCTTAATAAGTGTCCTTATCAGCATGACTACTTCCTTTCTCCTTGATACGCATTCTTCTTGTATCTCCCACTCTATCTTATTTCTCTCTTCCTGTCCAGTAAGACTAGGCAGAGCAGACATAAGCTTTTTTCAGCTGTTAAAACTTGGAGTTGAATGGGGAGTTGCCCAGATGACAAGCTATAAGCCGCAAGAATAATTCCCTGCCTAATTTTTTTAACTATTAATTAATTAATTAGTTTATCTTGAAGCATCCTATAGGATCAGTTGAGCTAGATCCAGCCCCCAAAGTTCAGGTTTTCAGCTAGACAGATATCTTGCTGTGAATGCCTCCCAAAGGTCTTATACGCCCAGATCATCCTCAAAACCCAAAATCTTAAAACATCTGTTTGCTTTCACTGCGCAGCCAGGACTTTGCAATCCGTTTCTGTGGCCAGAAAACTCCACTGGACATCACCTAAAACTCCCTCACTGCAAGCATCTTCCATAACCTGCTCTGTACTGACCTATTCCAGTATGAATTCCTCACCATCATTTGGTGTAACATAAAGAAAAATCTATAGCCTTTCACTGCTCCCAAATGATCTGAAAAGTTTCAAGTCCGCACTTTGTGTCATCGTTAGAAAACACATTTGCTCTGCAGAAAAACCATCATCCTCCTTTGCAAGAAGTACGCAGTACATCATCAGATCTGTATCTCACCTCTCCATCCCGACCAGAGGCTAACTGACTGTAAAAAGGAGGCAATCATTATTTTTATCAAAGTAGGCCTCCTAGCTGAACGGAAAATGTGAAGAAATGCTGCCTACTTACAGAAAGAGGATGCCCAGGCTCCATCCCAGAAACAGAGCATGAGCTTGGGCAGGTAAGGTACAGTCTTGTGTTCAGAAAACCTGTTGTTTGTCAGCTCTTACTTTAGCAAAAAGAGTTATCAGATACTTTGAGACCTCCAGACAGGAATTCCTACTGAACAGAGTGACATCATTACTCAGAAACATTTTCTGCTAGGCAAAACTGGAACTGTCCTGAGGATGCTAACACCAAGTGGGTATGTCAGAGGGAGGAAAAAGTATGTGGCTGGCTCACAGGCATAGGTAAGTGTCAGAATTTGCTTTTCCTTTAGCTAAGCAAAACCAAATTATCTCATAATGCCCCTGTTTTGTTTCTGAAACCTCCTGACTGCCTGAACCTAAAATACCCTGAAAATGGCCTTTCTTGCTGCTTTTCATTTCTGCTTTCTGTTGTAACTGGAAACCAGAAGCTTGAACATGAAAACGAAAACAGTGGGGACAGGAGAAAGAGAATTACATGTACTCCTTTGAACTACCAACGAAAAGAAAAAAGCTAAAACTCCCCAGCTCAGTCTGAGCTTTTGGTGGAGCTGGCAGGGAGCAGTTGGTGCGACTGCAGGTACCATCCCCAGGGCGAGGGCTGGCTTCTCTGCCTCCAGGCTGGCTGGGGCTGTCCATCCAAGTGCAGGTATTAAATACTAAATTGCTGACATTGACTACGAAAGCCAAAACAGAGCACTGCAGCTTGCGGGACTTTCCTTATCCCTTTTTTCCAGATATGCTGACATGGTCAGGATGCAATTAATTTAGCAGTTTCGACACGTCCTTCAAGGTCCCTTCCAGGACCCTACCTTGGCTGGGAGAGGGATGCACTTGATCCCAGTGCCTCTTTTTGGAAGAAGACTCCTTTCTAGCTCAGCCTGAGGTCCTTGGGCCTGTCAGGATTTGTGAGTGTTTCCTCTGGTAGGAGAAGCAGGTGATGCAATTCTGACCTTTCCTCTGCAAAACCTCCGCAGCTGCGGGAACTGCCCAGCAGCACCCTCAGTGCCAGGAAGAGTCAAACCAAACTGATGGGCGAATACTTATCATGCCAAGTTAGCACTCTGCCCTTGCAGCCTCACAGATGTGCTCCAAGCAGCAGTGGTCTATGAGGTATGTGGTTTGAGTTTCCATTTCTGAAAACGAACAGAGCAGCTCCTGGGCTGTCACCTGTGAGCAGCGGCTTTACCTAAAGCTGTGCAGACATCTGCTCACCGAAAACAGCACAGCAAATGCTCACCAGCGCACCTCACCGTGGTGCTGCACGGCAGTGTCCTGCTCACCGAGCCTTGCAGTAGGCAAGCAGGGTTTGCAGGGGGCAGTGAAGCATCTGAAGTCCACTTCCCTCAGCTCTAGTTAGTTAGAAACAGAAAGACTGTCATCTAGATTGCAGCCACCTCTTCTTTATCTCACAGAGCACAAACTCATCCAGACCCTCACTGCATGACACAGCACTGTGGGGTATACAGAAAAGACATGGTATCTAGAGGGTGGTACAAGGACGTGCAGCCCATGGCAAAGTGCTTTTGCTCTTGATTTTCCTCAGCACTGGGAAACTCATTTCCATGCTGTAGAGGCCACCAGACCCTGCCTATGATGCATTTATCCTCGGCTTGAGGGAGGTAGTGACCTGCCCTTAGTGTGGTGTGACATTTCCTGAGTCTCTGGGGAGATCTGAGGCACAGGCATATGCAAAGTCCATCAGAGTATGTCCCTGCATGCCCCCGAAGATGATGCTGAAGATGAGGGACATGGGTACTGGAGGAGCAGCAGACAACTGTCGCTGTCCAAGCAGCACCTGCTGTCCCTGAGGGGAGGCAGAGGGATGCCATCACTTTTGGGATGCCACCTCTGCTCCCCCACCACAGGCAGCAGCAGAGCAGAGGGGAAATGGGAAGATGTGGGAAACAGGAATCCTTGGCCTTGGAAACTTCAGTAATATGGCAGAGCAGTTCAGGTACTTAACCCTTGTGTGATTTCACCATTGTGCGTGATGGGCCAGAAAACACCAACAACTTATTCAAACCCTTTTTAAAATTCAGCTGGAACTGAAACTCTGTGCAGGTTGCCTGACAACAATGAATCATGGGGATCATTTGTACAGAAAAACAAGCTAATCATGTTTACAGCATGTAACGAGGAGTTACACCTCCCTTAGCCTCCCCAGGGAGTAGCTTAATACCCAGAACGGCAAGAGACATCCTTGCAGAAGATTTTTACTGTATATAATATTAAATCTAATTTGTTCTGGCCTTAACTCTTTTGCTCTCCCTCTCTCCATCCCCTCCCATTTGCATCAAGCTAAATTAAAATTAATCTTGTGAGTAGGATTGTCCTCCAGGGATGGAGATGTGCCAGGGCTGGGATGCACCCTGGGAATGATCCAGGACACTTTTAGTGTCACCTTAGTGACACTGCATGACATGGCAAATGCTGCTCCGGGCACCGTGGTGTTGCTGTGGTCAGCTGGCCAGGCCCAGGTAGCTACAGAAGTACAGTGAGATGTTATTCCTGGCATAGCCCCATCGGCAGGCAGAGGTCCTCCAGCTGCCTTTACATCCCCACCCCAGCACATCAGTTCTGCACCTGAAAACCAGTGTAAGCATAGTGTGGTTTAGTGCCTCCAAAGGAGGGAAAGGAGGTGATGACCTGAGCTGAAGAGGCCCAGTAGCAGCCCAAGCTTTTCTGCCTCACAGGGTTATGTATAGGCAGGGGAAGTTAAGCTGTTTTTCTGGCACTGTTCAGGGCAACACTAGCACAATATTTAAGGTCTTTCCTGCTCTCTCTGACTGACATCCTTACAGATCAGGTGAAGTCCGGGTCAGCTTCAGTCCTTGAGCAGTTTTGGGGAGTGGAAGCCTGAACCTGTAAGCCCTGTGCAAAGCCTCAGACAGCTTTGTTTGAAAACTTCTATCGCCATCTAGTGATGTCCCTTCTAGAGGAACATTTTCAGGAACTCAACTGCTTGCTCCAGCCAGTTTCATCCACTGGAGCAGAGAAACTGATAGGGAAAAAAAAAAAAGATCAACTGAGAGCAGGGCTGTCCCGTCGCTGGGCTGGCCTTGGTTTCATTGTGTTCCAGGTCCCTGCTGCCCTCTGAGGATGCCATCTTTCCAAAATGCGGCTGAGCCTGCACGGATGGCTAGGAGGGCCCAAAGGTTCTGTGCTACCGGTGGGTACCGTGCCACTCGGTCACACTGCCCCATGGCAGCTGCCAGCACCACTACGGACACCGCAGCCAGGCAGCAGCCAGGCAGTGCTCACCGACCAAGGGGCAGGATCTGAGCAAGGCTCAGTTTAAACCCCCAAGCACAGTTATGATCTCAGTGGCATTTCACAGGTTAAACTAGCAATATAACTGTGTGGTCATTTGGAGCACTTTATTGGCAGTCTAGCTTTACAGCCACAAAATATAGGACAGACCTTTATAAAGTCATCAAATGTAAGAGTTAATGTGATGCAGAAATGAAACATAAAACACAGAACAGCTAAATGTTCTCCATGCAAAAATAAACTCATTAAACTGTTCGGTAGAAAATGGCACACATCTGTCAATTATTCCACCAGCAATGCAAATTCATTCACTGCATTTATGAATTTTCTTAAACACAAAACTTTTAAGAGATGCCCTGAGATATTTGTGCAGTAGAGCAGGAGGACCTAGATTCACAGGAAAAAAAACAAAATGCAAATGTGAACAGGTTAACTAACAGCCGTTAGATAACAGCCATAGGTTGCCACCGCTCCCGGTGGGGCTGGCACAGGTGGTGTCACACGAGCGTGCCCTGCTGCAAAGCCAGAACAAGGAGCCCTTTGCCCTGCCCCAGGCACTCGTCCCCATCCCCATGCAGAGCACATCTCCCTCCCACTCCTGCCTGGAAATTGATCCGAACTAAAAACGATCTCACAATAAAATTGAATAAATTTGGGAGTGAGCAGGCAGGGATGGAGAGATGGGATGCTTTCTGTTGCACTGCTGTAGAGCCTCAGATCCCAAACCCTCAGTCTCAGTGTGTTGTGGAAAGAAACTCTGACAAACGTAGCTTCTCTTTTGCCTTCCCATTGATTTTAAAGCCCAATTTCATCTTCCTGGAATTTATTCTAATTCCACTCCTTCCATTTGAGTTTCTTCCTTCTTCTACTTCACCCAAGTGCAGCTGTAGGCTCTCGTGCTGGTGGCCGAGTGGTACTGAAAAGTCTCCAGGCGTGATGGGCACATCCACGCCGCTGATCCCCAGCTGTTGTGCAAACATCATCAGCACTTTCTTCTCTCTGCGCCTCTGCTGATGTGCAGCATTTCTATTTCTCCCTTCGTTTTTTGGTCTCACTTTCACTCAAACAACTTTTGCCCTTCACTAGCAACACTTGAAGCTCCACTGGGCATGAGTCAGTCCCTGGTTCTCTTTCCGTGCCGTGTGGGAGGAAGCAGGTACTCGCTGTGGCCCGCTGAGATCAGACAGGCTGCAGCACTTTTCCGGTGCTGGGGGCCCTCACCACTGCACAGGCTGCACAGAGGTGACTGGTCCGAGGGCTGCCCAGCGTCGCTCTGACCTGCCTCTGCCATCCCCAGCTCTCCAGGTTCTGCCCTGTGCTCATGTGCTCTGAGCAGCCTTCTGGTACCACTGGCACTTCACCCCAGAGCTGGAGCTGTTGTTCCTGCATAATTGCATCAGCTCTGAGAAGAACATTAATGGGACCGCATTTTACAACCAAATGGGAAGTAAACTTTTCTTGTTTTCTTTTTCTTTTCCTTTTCCTTTTTCTTATTTTCTTTTTTTTTTTTTCCTTTTTCATTTTTTCATTTTTCTTTTTCTTTTCTCTTCTTTTCTCTTCTTTTGCCTTGGGAGAATTCACAAACTCTATGTTGAGACTTCCTTGGACTTTCCAGTGAGGTCACTTGTGGTGGAAAGCAGTGAACAAAAACACAAAAACTGGGAAAAAAATAAGTAAACAGAAGGAAGTAACCTTTGAAAACAAGGAGAGATACACAGAGATAGGGAATTGAAAAAGAGTTTATTCATTGTTACCAGAGCTGAATTTGTACACTTATTTATGTTTTAAACTTGGTCAGAATTTTAAATCAGGAGCTCTTGGATTGCCCTCAGTTTGCATCATCCCTTTTAAGTAGTATTTCAGAAAATGAATTCACTGTCAGAAACTGCCCACTAGGTGCAGGGGATTTCCAGTGGATTTCAAACCAGTAACTCAGAATAGCTGTAACATTTAGCTTCAAACTCAAAATCCACAAGCCATTGACCAGAGAAATCTCTTTTATGAGATCTTTCCAAACAAAAGCATTGACAATCTGTTTTGCCTAAAGATCAAAAGTCATCATGCTGAAATACACAAGAAAACAGTTCACAGACCAACACTCATTAACAGCCCTTCCTCCATTTGGCAAATAATCCTAAGGTATGAAACAACACCCTCCTCCAGCCAAATCACCATTTCTGCTGATTTTTTGGTCAGAAAAAAGCAATTTTCTGAGTCCTTCTCAAGTATTGATTTGGTTCTTGTTGGTAAGAAGACAACAGGGCTTCCCTGGTTCTTCCTCTCCTGGCAGAGGAAATAATCCAACGACTCCTCCTGCATTCAGAAGCCTGAGCAGTGCAGGCATCTCAAAACATCACAGTGCTTTAGTAGAAATAACACTTAACATGCTGTGTTATAACAGGTTTTTACAGCACGCGCCCTAGGAGAGAAGGACTAAAACTAGCACAGGAAGTCAACCCGTCCTCTCTCACTGGTGGCCCATGACCACGCACACCATGGTCCATGCTCTGCATCCACCCTGCAGAGAGGCAGTGATGCGCAGTGTGGGCCACCACTCCAGCGTGGGTCTTTACTCTGACACGGGCCTCCACTTCAATGTGGGGCACCACTCCCGCATGGGCAGCCACTCCAAGATGGACCAGCACTCCCACACGGGCCACCATTCCAGCTCAGGTCCAGGAAAAGCAGCAGCACCAGGACTTTCCTACAGGCCCTTGCCAAAACACTGCTGCAGCCCAGAGGTTCTTTACCAACAGAGCGCAGGAGGCAAACCTTGCATCATTTGGGACTCAAGTGTTGGAAGGCTTGTCCAGTGTTTGGTATGGGGAGATTTTTAAACAGAGCACTTGTTCTCAAAGTCAAAGTTCATTATGAGAAGAAAGAAGTGTACAGTGGGTTTTATGCTAACATGAATTCTTACAAACTTCTATGAGCAAAACTGGTGGAATGAACTGTGTTATGTGATGAACACATGCCAGTAAGGATAAATGAAGTCAATATCCGTGCTTGTGGCTCAGAAGGAAGGATAATGCACCTGGCAGGAATCAAACTCATCCCATCCCAGTGATTATCACTATCCAGCCATATAAACATCACCTTGCTTGTACAGCCACACAACACGGTTGACAGATTAAACAGGAACTATGAACTTCCCAGAAGCTCATGTCACTTCCTTGACAACTGTGCGAGGACTTAGACATACATGCAATGTATTCTGCTATCTCTCTCCTCCATCCACAGGCAGGACTGAGAAGGCTGAGCAGAGCTGCTTTCTGCAGACAGCCTTGCTTTTGTTGGCAAGAGGCTCCTGTTCCAGGTGAAGAGACACCATGCAGTAAGGAGCCGCCTTCTCTCAAAAAGTTTATTAGTTTACAAAAAACGGCCAGGAAGTTCCTCCCCACCTGGCTATAATGCCGCTTCCTTCAGCCTGCACGTTAAAACTGCCCTTTGGCTGCTCTGCTCTGTATACACTACAGTGCTCATTAAATAACAGTCGACTGAAAAGGATGTGGAAAATCAAATAGAGTTTACTACTAGTTGATAGCGATAGAGGAAACTACATAAAGATAAGCGCTTTCATGTTTCAAAAACAACAACAAGACCTATAAAAATAGTCTTCAGTATACAATGTCATTTCCTTGAAGATAAACCACTGGTCCTGCCTTCTGCAAGCCTGGAACTTGCATCTCAATAAAAGTCATGCACAAACCGCTGATTTACCACTGGCATCTTAGGAAAAGCTTCAGCTTGCAGAGGTTTCCAATGAAAGGAGTCCTCAGTCATTTTAAGTTTTCCAAATCTTCTTACTATTAATATTTTTTATAACTGTTGGTTTAAGAGCCACTACACCTCAACGTCTGTCATTAGCAGCTGGGTTTAGAAGCAACTCTTAAATTGGTGTAAGTTTTTACAGACATTGCCTTGCTTCTTTCAGAGTGACATTTCCTGGGTTTTGGGGGAAAGTGGTCAGTTATTTTCCATCATTTGAACAAAAATGGATTGCTTCTATTTAGGACCAAGTGAAAATCATACGTTTCCCATTCAGACTGTTGTTTGGGATTGAGGTGGGGATGAGTTGGCACTGGGAGGATAGAAGTGTCTCATGCTGGATTGTGTGGGAACAGCATCTTGGCATTTTGCGTGTAGGTGAGCTCACCATCTGGGCACTCTGGGGTTGGGAATTGGTTTTGCAAGTATGTCACTTTTACATGCAAGCATTTACAAAACTAAACACTGCTAGTGCTTCCATTAAAAACTAGCAAACAAACAACAAAAAACTCTTGCAATTCTCTCTCCCAAATTCATTTATTTTTGAGCTAAAACAAAATGTAGTGTTTGCTGACACAATATATACCAGCTTAAAATTGTATGACTATAGAGTGAAAGTCCTCAGAAAGGGAAATTAGCTGTTAAAGACATCACATCCTGCCCTAAAATGCATTGTACAATTTTCCTTCTTCTTTAAATAACAACACTTCCCTATTCATGTTGTTGCAATGATAAAGCTTGCAAATTACCCCAAATTCCGCAATAGCCTTTTTCTTTTTTTCTTTCCCTAACTGTCGGAGTCAGCAGATATTTATGCAAATTGTGCTTTTTGTTATAAGTAGTTTCGTCCTGATAGAGTTGTAGGGTGGGGCTGCTGCTGTGAGGTCTGCATGCTGTGAAACCCCAGAGGCTGGCGAGTAACCCCATGCTGTATCAGAGACCGACCAGTTCGTGGGCTCTGTGCTCGCTTGGGTGTTGGGGGAGGCCGGCCTGGCTTTGAAGCCTCTCAACACTGGCCAGGCTGATTCCTCCGTGCCCAGCTCCCCGCTTCACCACGCGCTTCACGGCTGTCGCCCCATCTCTCGCTGTACTGAGGGCGCCCTTCCCGCAGCCCGGCTGCCGGCCGCGGTCCGCGCCTCGGGCACCCAGCGGCGGGAGGCAGCGCGCAGGCCGGCAGGGGGCAGCGCGTCCCCGGCGTGCGGCAGTGCTGGGGGCCGCGGTCCGCCCCGCTGCGATAGGCCGCCATCAGGCAGCGGGGTGCGGGCTGCGCGGGCACGGCCCGGCTCCGGCTGTGTTCGGCAGTGTGGTACGAGAGGCAGCGCAGGTTTTCTGTCGGTTTAATATCTGGCCTTGAGTGCCTTATAGGCTGGCTGCTCGCTGAGCTGTTGTGGCCACACTGTAGCCTCCCAACCATGCACGCCTGGGATGTGACAAGCAGGGGTTTCTTGAAGCTCTCTGCCACAACAGCTGGTGGGGATGGCCCCCCAAAATCTGCATGACCAGTTCTGCATCCTTCAGGAGCAGGTTTCTGCACTCTTGTCCTGCCCGCTTTCTCTCCAGGGAAGCAGCCATAGGGGCAGCTGGAACGTGTTCCAACCAAATACAGTGCTCTGTGGGAAGCGCAGCAAATCCTGTCATACCCAGCAATGGAATAATTTGACTGAATCATGAGGGTTTCTCATTAAAAAGGTTTTGTTTCTTTTCACCCTAATGATACATGTCTTCGTATCAATCTAGTTTATCCATACATAAGTCCTTTTTGAAACCTGATATAGACTTGAGTGAAATCCATAGGCAGTAAATGCCAGAGATAACATGATATAAAAATTCCTTTTTTGTTGTTCATTTTAAAATTATCCTTAAAAGTGTAACTTTTCAGTTTCATTGAGTTATACAATTCCAGTGTTTCTCATTGCTCTTTTTCTACCTTTGTAGCCATTTTCTTTTCCTGTAGCGTAGCATCATTTCTTGAGACTGATTGACCAGAGCTGAACAAATTATTCTTGTCAGGGCAGATTTGGGACTCACTGAATATTGTGCAATGCTTTTTCATGGAGTGAGCTGGAGGACATGTAATGAGGAGCAAGGGGAGCTAGTTCAAAGCCATGGATCTAAGTTTTGTAGGATTTCCTGGTTGTGTGGAAATCCCTCCTACATGCATGGCACACAGCTTGATTTCTGTCCCAAAATGTGCTTTGATGTCATGATACTGCAGTCACTGTTGCACTGTGAAGTGAGTATAGCCAGAACTAGAGCAAGGGGAGGTTGACAGCCATCAAGTGAAGCAAACAAGTGACTTCATCCCTCTTTGCAACATACAGTGGAAGTTCAAGTCCTGCTGTTGTCGTGTCGACACCTGCCTTGGAAGCACTGCCACGACCCACAGGCACGCGGAGACCACTGCAGATGGCGGCTGGAAGGCTCAGCACTCTGCAGTGTGGAGAGGCAACATCAATCAGCGCTGGAAAATTGGCCCAGAAGATGTTTCTGACCTGGGGGCATCCAGCTCAGCAGTGCACTTTGGTCTGGACAGATGCAGGTGTCTAGACTTTGTGCTGTGCCTGTAACAGTTCTGCTGGACGTGAGAATTATCTGGCATGTTTTTAAGGGGAGAAAATGACCAAGGCAAAGCTGTTCCTTCAACTGAAGGATATGAGAGGAGACACTTTTATAACCATCAGAGTAATCCTAAACAAATCCTGAAACTTTAATGGGAGTAATTTTAGCATATTTCCTGTAATTTGTAATATTTATTTTGATATACGTTCAGAAAGTTTATGTAATATTTTTTATGCATGAGCTGCTTTTGGCAAAATACAGAGATCTTCACATGCGTACAAATTTGCTATTATGATTGGCTGAGCTTTAATAAATGATTTGTAATACCAAATATTGGACATGTGTTTGGAACAGAGATGTGCCAGGACCACATTACCCAGTGCTCCAGGATGGAAATATCTGCTTATGGCAGATGACCTGACCTCAGCTGGCCTTTGTGTGACTGCTGCAGGAATCGCTCTAACCTATGCCCCCTCTTTCTACCCAGAAAGCTTTTCCAGACTATATGAGATTGTAGCTTTAAAGGCCAGATTCATCACCTATACCGTCTTATACACTTTGTCATTTTCATGTGAATATTTGGGAGCATTTTATTCTGGCTCTGAATATGCTCTGAACAATATGAGAGACAGCGGTGAATGGAGCAGACTGTTTTTGATTTTTTGAATTGATCTCACTGTTACTCACAAAATCAGACAAGCTCTCTGTCATCAGACAGTAATTCAGAATTTTGGCTTGGATCTGAATCCAGCTTGTGTTGACCATTAGTAAGAGTGATTTTTTTCTGCAATTAATTAAAAATAGTGCAGGGAAAAAAAAGATGGAATTAGATAAGAGACATTTAGAAACAGGAGTTCCAGTGGTACCTGCATGTGTATCCATGAGAAAGCAGTGCCCTGCACTAACTGAACGTAATTGATGTTTTGTATCAAGTGCACACCTCCCACAAAGATTCTCAAATGAACTGGAGTGGTTTCCTTAATATATGAGAGAATGTGCTGCAGTGCTTGGATATGCCGGGTCCCTGGCTCTTTCTGGGAGGAGCGTGTCCTCTCCTCCTCAATCCTGGTCTGAGGCTTCCATACATCACTGGCCACTGTTCACCAATGGCATTTTCTGCTGGCCACCACTCAACTCAGAAATTGTGTGTGTTACCCTCATCCTACATAAATCAGTCTTCTGACTCTGACTTTCTTGAACCACAGAATTGAGAGGAACAGTGCAAAGCCCGTGCCTACAGCTACAGATCCTATGGGGATGCTCCCGCCTCTGAGCACACACCTCCGTTTCATCCCCAGTCCTGGCAGTGCTTTCTCCTTCAGGAGCTGTTTGAAAACTTGGCTGGTTTGAATGAAAGAGTTTTGTCTTTGCCGGCTGCTGACCTGCTGAAGCCATGCTGGCTGTGACAGTGAGCATGCTGCTGCCCACCCCAACCAGACAATGGACAGGGGCTGGAATTCTTGGAGCAGACTTGCAACGAGTGAGAATCCTGAGCTTGCATCCATGCCACACGCTGCACCAGTCAGCCCAGCATCTCCTGCTCATGAGGACACTGTTTGCAAAAAACTGGAAGCGCCAAACTGCATCTGAGCTAGCCCCTCTCTTTTAGGGCATGTCTGTACTCCAACTAGACCAAATTTAACTCAAATCAGAGAAGAAACTAAATTGGCTTCCAGCTGATTTTGAAGTACACACTTCACACACTGCAGACCTGTGATCAGTGGAGCATTGCCCCTTCAGCAGTGGTGCATCATGATAGAGGGGCTGTTTGCAGAGGCTGCGCTCAGGGCAGTTACATTATTTTCTAGCACCATCTAGTGGGTATACAGGCCACAAAAGCAGCTTTCCTGCACGCTTCAGATTAGGAGAATGTTTTCCCATTATTGCTGGTTTAAACAAATGGTTATAAAAGCTTGCACTTGACCTCTCCTCTTCTTTCTGTTCATTCCTTACCAGCACTGTCTCATGACATGATGCACTGATCTACGAACAGACCGCCTGGCCCGTCCCCGGAGGCACAGGCTGCTGAAGAGCACCAGATTTCAGTTTATCATCAGCTCTTCATGGGAACTTGACTGGACAGGCTCTGACAGAAACTGAGCATTTAGTAAGAAAAAAATGTGTTTGACAAAGCTGCTACTGATCTAATTTTGCTGCCTGAAATACACTGGACAAGCCATCTGTAAGCAGATATGAAAAAAAGAAGGAAAGAAAACATTCGTTTTCTATTATTTATAACATGGCTGTCACACTCTCTGAATGTGCCAGAATTTTCTTGGCGGTTGTTTCTCCCTTGGTTTAAAACACACAAATAGTAAACAAAGAACAGATAAGGCTCAGCCACAGCAGTGTATAAAAAGAGGCAGTGAACAGCAAGGCTGCCTGCAGCCCCTGAGTGCTCCTGGAGCTGCGTTTGTAGATCATGCTGAAATCAAACAACAACAAAGCTGGGTTTTATCATAGCTTTTGCTATCAGTACATGGAGAACAAGGCTGACAGGTACCTTCCAGCAAAAGCTCTACCTGCTCCTGAAAACCAAACCTGTTTGCTTCCATCCAAGGCAAGAAAGCAAATCTAGGTGCTCTCTGAAGACAATGTGGGAAGAAACATACAGGAGAGCACTGGGTCCTTGCTTGCTGAGCAACAGTCCTCGCAGCAAAGGAATCTGACTGGGGGGCTCTAACCCCAAGCATACAATGCTGAAGCTTTACTCGCCTAAGTAAACTTGCACCTTGTTCACTCAGACTTGAAGCACAGTCTGGTCTCTGAATTTCAAGGAGATTTGGGAGAAGCCTGTCCTTTGTGTCTGTGCAGACTTTTTTTCTGTTAAACTCTTGCATTCCTATTGCAGCAGCATATTATTACACAGCAGTTGTGTCTTTTTTTTTCTTTTGTATGCTCCCAGATCATCATTTTTATGTTGACTTCTGGAGAATTATTTCCAGTTCTCTCCACTGGAACTCACCCACTGTAGGTAACCTAAGTTGTAAATTGCTTGTGCAAGAATCAGTTGTAAGACAAGAGCGGACACAGGCAGAAAGGAGCATTTGCTGGATTCAGCATTGCACTGATCTATCAGCACTCTGTAAATGCTCCAAACGTAATGACATCTATAGGCAACCTACAGTCAGATCTGTGCTTTCCCATCTCGATCCCAGGGGAGCAGGTTGTTAGAAACATTGCTCAAGGGACAGGGATGGTGGCATTCTCTGTGCAAGTGACCCATGCGCTGGGAAAACCTTGTGGATGCTATTGCAGCCAGCACAAGCAAGGGCTTTCCCTGGCCAGGATGTTGGCTTCTTCAGGTCTGCCCAAACCTCCGCCTGGAAATCCCAGAGACTCATTTTTCTGTACCTTATTTCAACTTTTCCCAAGCACAGAAGATCTAGTCTCCAGGCTTTGGTTGAATGCTTTTTATTTCTCGAGCAGAACTGCACCCAGTTTGTACAGTGCTGATGTTAACGTCAACCTCAAATAATTAACACACGTGGCCAGTTAATCATCTAGCTGACTCCAAGTGGAAATGTGCCAAGACATTTCTGTAGTAGTGAGGCCATTACATTTATACTTTATTTGCATTGGATGTTTAAATATTTCTGCAGCCCAGTCACAGTTTCCCCCACTAATTCTTCTAAGTGTTATACGTGTTTTGGATGAAGCTGAGCAGAAAATATTTTCAGTTAATATATACATTTGTGGCAGTTTTAGAGCAATTGAATCAATTTGGGTCAAGTTTGATAAATCATTTTGACAAAAAGCGGGGAGAAAGTCTGGAAAGCGTCTTGACATTTTATTTAAAAATAATGTTTTTACAGAGGCAGATAGTGATAGGACAAGGGAGAATGGTTTTAAACTAAAAGAAGAGAGATTTAGGTTAGACATTAGGAAGAAATTCTTTATTCAGAGGGAGGTGAGGCACTGGAACAGGTTGTCAGAGAAGCTGTGGATGCCCCATCCCTGGAGGTGTTCAAGGCCAGGATGGATGGGGTCCTGGGCAACCTGGTTTAATGGAAGGTATCCCTGACCATGGCAGGGATGATAGAACTCAATGGTCTTTAAGGTCCCTTCCAACACAAACCCCTCTATGATTCTATTATTTTTGCTTTGAAATAAGGCTATATTTAAAAATGAAAAATTCAAATCAGCCCTAAATACGTCTTTCCAGTTGAGAGTTGTTAAAAATCCATTAGTTACCCAGTTCTACTGGAGAATTTGACAGAGTTTGGTGACCTCGTAGGCAAATCTTAATAGGGGAAGAAATATTTCTGGGTAATTTGTGGTTGACCCTATAACAGCTTCCTACTCAGAACTGTCACAAAGGGGTTTTCAAGCAGAGTTCTTGTTATATGTGTGGCACTCCTGAAGAAATCATTATGCAAGTGACCATCTCTTCCAGATTACTTTTAAGGGTTCATAAATCACTACAGCATGAGGAGAACTTCTGTAAGCCAGGAGGTGGGTTTCCTTTCAGGTAACGTCTCCCACAGTCTCTTGGCCAGGAAGTTTTGTTGGCATTGCTCATAGGATGAGTCTCCATCTCAGCTCTCAGCTCAGGTTCAATACAATCCCAGCAAGGAACTAGATGGGGTTGGGGCTAGGTTGGGGTTGGGGTTGGAACTAGATGATCGTTAAGGTCCCTTCCAACCCAAGCCATTCTGTGATTCTAAGGGAAGCTGTGAAAAAGTTGGTCAGATCTTGCCCTTTTTTAACACCCAGGTGACTTGCTGGAGAATAGCCATCAACTTTTCAGTGTTGTGTACTGATCGTGCTTGGAACATATACCCACATATGGGAGATGAAAAGAGAAGGTTAACTTCATACAGGGGTGTTGCACTACAGCACCTAACAACAGTCATTTCCTGCACTTCCATTGGTGTTGCTGGTTACCATCTGATAGATGTCACTGCTGTCACTGGTCTGACTTATTTATACTTGCATAAGAGCATGACGTATATAAGTGCATGCATGTATATATTTGTGAATAAACTCTCTGATCAGTTTGATCCATCCTCTGGTCATGTTCTGGCTTCTGTTTGCTTGTTCATTATTCACAAGCATTTGCTGAATAACACAGACAAACAGTTTTCAGACTATGAGTTTTCTGGGAATCATTCACTTCAGCTATTCACTATTCATCTTTTGTGGTATAAGACTGGCTACTTAAACCACACAGTGGTTTTCCCCTAATTCCTAACTGGGTATTTATAAACAGTAAAATAAAGACAGACAAACTGTGAATGCATTTCTTTGATTGTGAAGATCCTGTTTGCCTGCCTACGTGGGCATGTGTCCCAAGAGCAGCCTTGCCCGGAACAGTGTGCATCCGCACAAACACAGAAATTTGGGCTTTGGGGAAAGATCTATGAATATAAAGGAGCATAGTGCACTGGAGCCATGTTTCAGGTCATTGAACCTACCATGTACGTGTCTTGGATGGAATCTAGCAGTTCTTGTCTTTGCTTTGCTGTGCAGAATAATGCTGCTTGTTCTCACATTCAGGGCTTTGGTCCAGCCACTACCTTCATGCACGGGCAGCCCCTCCTAGTGACAGGGCTGTCTGTTTGGGTGGCTCACTGCCACCTGTGCCCCTGGGTAGGGCTGTGATGCCAACATTAGAAGTCATTAAAAAGGGCAGACAGAGAGGTTTTCATCATTGAAGTTCACCTGGAAAAGGCAAAAATTTTTTCGTCCCACTGAACTGAAATGTCAGGGAGGCTGCCCTCTGTGATCTGATTTGGAGTGGACTCCATCTCTCCTCTTGCTGGATTCCCCCTGTGCCTAGGAGCGCACCTCAGAAGAGTGAGATGGATCACCTCTGACCATACGAATGACAGGACTTGAGGCTCAAACATGGACATTGACATGCTCCTATACTTGCTGTTGTCATTGCTATTGCAGCTCAGATAAGTCCTTGGTGATCTGTTGGTTCCTTGGAGGATATACCTTCACCTTGCTTGTTCACAGAAGCTTGTGAGCACCTTTGAGAGGTTTCTTTCAGGCTGGCTGCAAGATGCCTGTCCAGTTTCACGTGATAGTGAGGTGTTTTCACAATCAGCCAGGAGTGATTCATGGAGCTAAGGGGAGATGAGGTGAATGACTGTGGCCAGCTGAAATGATTTAGCTTTTATTAGTATTTTCCAAGTATTTTCCTTCTTGAGAGTGCTTGTATACTATCACCACTAATATTGTGCTGCCTGGGCAGACTGTACTGAGAACCTCTGGAGTGTGTAAAAGCTGGGTGCATGGAGAATTTTAAAGTAAAAATATCCTGAAGTGTCCTTGGTTAACACAGCAAGTGACTGGGGATTTTGTACACTACATTTATGGAAGTACTTAAATTCTGCTTATGTTCTAGTTTTGGTGACCATATCTTTTTTCAGCTTGAGCCTAGACAACAGTGATATCTTGGGGCAGTGGGTGATTGACTTACTCGCTGCCAGAAGAGATATCCATTTTCTGTAATTTGTTTTGACTTGTCTCTATCAATGTATCTATTTCAAAGTTTATTGCAGAGCCCATCATCATTGTAAATAAGCAGATGGAGAAAGGGGAGTTGCCATGGTGATGTGCTGAGGAAGTAGTGTTTGATCTAATCAGTTTTTATTTCAAGCATTTCCAGGTCTGTAATTTAATGATAAAACAGTGAGTTGGGCTGTGGATTCTGTTAAATAGACATTGTTGTTACTACAGAGAGAAACAAACCCCAACCTCAGAGAACACAGGAACTTAGGCCCACTTTAGACAGCACCTTGCTGCTCCCTGAATTGCAAGTAAGAGAATAGCAATTCTTCCTCCCTTACCTGAAATGTATTTTACAAAGGTGGTTGTTCAAACATAAAGATATGGAAACACAGAGAGGCAGAATAGTCGTAAACCCAAAGGCTGAACATTGAGCTGCTTTACACAACGTCTTGCCCTATCCCTAGGCCATGTTGCAGTGAAGACCTGTTGCAGTGAAGACTTCTCCTGTGCTTTGGGAGAAGCCAGCACCCAAGTGCCATGTTGAGTCACAAACACGATTACGAGGTTATGGCAGAACATGTGGTGGCAAGCAGGGGAGCTATGCCTGTCATTCCTTCTCCAAACAGTATCAGTGCACTGGGGAAAAGTAGAGGAGTGAAGGACGGACTGCTGTAGACATTTAGAAGGAGAAGTGACTTGAAATGCGGTAGAATTTACAAAATATAAGACAGAGTACAGGAGTCATCATGAAGCATCCCTAAAAAGTGGGAAGAAACAGGGTCCTTGTCCTGTCTAGGCCAAGCACTAAATGCTATAAAGCACCTAGAAATGCCACACCTTCGGTAAAGGGCATCAGAGCTCTGAAGTGTCCAGCAAGATGTTCTTATTTATCAGTTTGCAATTCCTGAGTTGTTACCCTGACAAATGGAGAAGGGCCAGATCAGTCAGCTTAAGTGAGGGATGTGCATACATAAATCTTCCTTTGCTTGTACAAAGTAAGAAGAAGCTGGGACACACAGAAACACAAACAAACATTTTCTTTGTTTATGTGAGATGAATGCAAAAAGATTTGGAGGAAGTATGCTCATGGGCTGGGCTGCCCAAGGGCTGAGAGAGGGGAGGGTGGGCTGGGCTGCCTCTCTGCAGATACGTTAAGGTGGGTCCAGCTACCCTGAAATGTTTTGTCCAAAGTCGTCAGATGAGAACACTTACTCCTCTGCAGATGCATCAGTGAAAACTTTGACCGAGCTGGCCAGTGAGCGTGCCAGAGAGCTATACTGGATTCCACTTACTAGTCTGATGAAGTACAAGTTTCCATTTTCTCCATGTGATGTCTGTAAACCCATGACCTTACTAAAGAAGTTAAATAAAAATAAATAAATAAAACAAGGGCTCATTTTGTGTCCTTGTGCGAGATTACTTCAACAGTCCATTTTCAACCACAATCAACAAAGCACCTTATGTTTATCAAAGCAGATTTTCCATTATATATACAAGTATATTTTTTAAAAATATGACAGGTCATTTTGAGAGCCCGCAGTGGCACTCTGTTATGTAGGCCTGACAGAATTTCTGGAAATGTTTAATTTGTGTACTGTGACGAAAGCTCCCTCAAACAGAGCTCCTTGCTTTTCCTGAATAAACTCTCATTCTTTCTTATAGCTAAGAAAGCCTTAATTTCTTCTATCATCAAGTTTTAGTATTTTATCATGAGCATTAAGGGATGGTCACACTTGTTCAAACCAAATAAGAATATCTGCAATTTTCTGTCTTCTCTCTCTCTCTCTCTCTCTTTTTTTTTTTTTTTTTTGGTGCATGTGTTAGTTTGAAAAGGCCTTCTTGAGGACATGGAAATACATAAAGATTTAAAAAATAATAAAAAAGGGGGGAAGGAGGGAAGAGAAAACATACTAAGCTAAAAGACTCCCAAAATACACATGACTTCAGCCTACTCTGGTAGACTGCAAAGGGTAAGGTCTGATAGGGAATGCCTTCAGGAGAGCGTGAGCAGCCTCCCTGAGGAGCTGGACCCGCTCGGTGCACCTGAGGGCAGGGCTGGCCCCATGCTTTGTTCCCAGCTGAGGGCTCAGGACTGCTGTGGTGAGGTCAGACCTAAGGAGAGGTAAGGAAAGGCTGCAGAGCTGGGCTCTTGGCTGTGCTGGGCGTACTTCAGGAATTTAATTTTGCTGTGGTAGTATTCCCAGCACAGCAGTATCCCGCCTCATTAAAGGAGGGAATATAGCTGTAGCCCATAAACTCTGTAGGGGAGGAATTAACTTTTAAACTGAGCACTGCATTTGGATAGGAAATGAGCTTAGTGGGGTCTGCGTGCTAAGAACGTGTGCGCTTTGATACCAGCACTATTTCAAGTTTCAATCTATGCACAGAGGAACAATAGTGAAACACAGACCAGAAATTAATTACTGAGTTGTTTCCAGTTAGAAAAAGCCCTTATCACTTCATCATACCTTTCCCGAATGCTTTCTAGTGTCATGTAATTTTGCTGATTGCGAAAATAATTACAGAAATGAACCATGGAGATCGTTTTTCCAGATGGAAGGTGTGAGTGAAAACCTTCCGAGCTGCTCCATGCTACCTGTACGCAGGTATGGAGCTGCCTGCAGCCTGCAGCCGTGCGGGTCTGTGTGCACGGCCCAGAGGGACTGCTTCCCTCCAGGAGCTGTGCAGGGCTTCATTTCACTCTGCCTCGCCTTTGGTTTCTTTTCCTTGCTTTGATTGGTGGTATGAAAAATTAAATAATGAATTAGGAGTTGGTTAGGCTGTGAGGTTGTTTTTAATCTTAATAGAGGTATAAAGAAAAAGTTGAAGTTTAAAGTTGAATCTCTTCTTTGATTACTCATTCTTGCATTGTGATTTTGCAGAATATACTCTAATGCTGTCATCTTGTCATAACATGCTTCTCAATAATTCATTTGAGAAAACTGAAGCAACGTTTTCTGATATTTACTCTGTAATATTGGACCTCTGTGGTGAAGGGATGGAGTCCTGAAAATGTTCTTTCAACACTCACACAGATTACTGGAACTGCAAGTACAACTGCTGCCAGTTAATACAGCTGAAGCATAACATTTTTATGACATTCCCAGTCTTTTAATATGTTTTCTTTCTAACTGAAATGTGGCTCATCTGCTAAATGAACCAAGAATTAGCTTAATCTTTTCTGGAGCATTTCTAAGTCCAGATCACTCTTCTTTTCTTGGGAGATTTCATGAGCCTTAAGAAGTTCCAAATTCTCATCAGATTTTTCAAAGCAAAACATGTCCAACTTTGATTTTACATATGTATAAAACATTATTATTTTCAGTTTCTGACTGAAGCTTTTCCAATTACATCCTTGGTTTAGTTAGATGAAATTTTGCCTTCCTTTTTTTGCTGAAGAATGTAGCCTGGATGTATGTGTAAGACAGATTGTGTGTCACTCTTTTTCTTTTCTTTTTTTTTTTTTTTCTTGTTGTTTTTCATAATTCCTGCAGAGGATTCAGGAAAAAGAGAAAAGCTGTTTGATATTTCAAGGTTACGTTTTCAGTCAAGCAGCATGCATGCTCACCTGTTTATGTGAAGGAATTTTTATTGCCATTTTATCAGCTTTGGTGTAAGTCCAATGCCTTTGTAGACTTTTTTTTGCAGGTGAAATGCCAGGATTTGTGGTCCATGTTTGGACAGAAATCCCTGCACTCCAAGAATCACTACAGCATCGCAGCTGCACACTGTCTAGTAGGATAGGGGTATTTCTTTATATTTCATTACAATTTTATGGCTAGAACCAGTCTCTGTTTGTTTGGGTTGTTTCCCTTCTTTACAGAAATAAGGTGCTTTACCTGTTGTGCTGGAGGTTTTTGTCCCGACTGTCTACAGGCAGAGAGATTTTAAACTCCTGGCTTCAGCAGAGTTTGCAAGCTCTGTGCTTTGATGTTGACCATGTCACCTTGGGCGACATGAGGGCAGAAAGGTGCCCTTTCTGGAAGACTGAATTTTCTGTTTTTTCTCTTGTTTTGCTTCTTTGCTTTGTTTAACATCTTCAGTCATTAGCTTTGTTGTTTTCATCATTTGCGTCATTATCTGATATGTCATTCCATGCATGCCAACAACTTCAAGAGTCATTGATTTTAGAAAGAAATAGTTATACCTTTCCCTACACTCCTCCAATTGTACAGTCCAAGAGCAGTCTGTCTTGCAGGAATGTAGTGAAAGCTTATTATGAAAAAATGTCCTGTAGGACCATACACTACAATGAAACTAGACTTCCCCCATCTCCGTTCTGATATATTCTGAATGATGGTTGCTGAAGCGGTAATTTTTCTTCATGTGCTTTCCACTTTAGTGTAATTTTGACCTCAGCTCATCCAGAATGGAGTCAATAGTTTTGCAGTACCTTGAACCCTGTAGTAGTTTAAATAATCTGCTTTCAGTGATGGAATCTCGACAAGCAACTTGGAAGGCAACGTCATCAAGTCCTACCATAACTGACTGATTTTGAAACATGAGTGCAGAGTAGCTTGAGCTATATTAAAATTCTGTGCTGAGGCTTCCGTGATAAAATGCTTCTCTTATGATACTTTATTGTCCTTATCCTGCATTTCCTTTGTATAGAAAAAAGAAATGCAGCATACTCCTGGGGGCACTGTCTTTGGCTGTGCTTCACGCACTTCCTGATTCTTCCGGTAACTTTTGCATTGGTAACTTTCTGGTAACTTTCTAAGTCTTCTAGTTCCACTTTTGCATTGCTGTTTGAAAAGCTCATATGTGAGATTCTTTCCCAGCTTTGTGTGAGTTGTTCAGGTTTGGGGAGGGGGCTCATTCGTCTCGTCCTGGTCACATTAGTAAACAGGATACAATAATTGTGGGCAGATTCCAATACAGTGCTGGTAAGAAAAAAGAATAAAAAAAAGCAAAAGCAGAAATAATTCTCCAGTTCCTGTTTGGTTCCAGTTCAATCCTGTTGAATTCCTTCTTGTTGCCACAGAGCCCTGGAGGAGCATCTTGCATTCACCTCCTAGTGCTGCTCCAGTTCAGGACAGAGCTGCTGGAAGGTGATGTGCTTCCCTGAAGAGAGGGAATAACAATGTCACCGCTGGGTCGCAGCTCTATGGGAGCCCTTGTCCTCACACTGTCCTTGCAGAAATTGCCAAGCCAAGTCACTTAGGAAAAGAATGTGTGAGCAAGGGATTTGGTCACACTGGTGCCCCAGGCCACAGGGAGCACCAGAGTGGTGCCGCTAAATTCTTGCGGGAAACATCTCCATCGTGATGTTGGTGCAGAGCGTGTAGTTTTGACAGAAAGCAAATGACATCTTTCTTTCTTTAGAACTATTTTTACAAGTTGACTTTTTAGAGTTAAGAAGTGATCATTCCTCACCTCTCTGAACAGCTACCACATTTTCACACTTCAACTGGTTGGCAAAGGCCAACTGGATGAGGACATTGCAGACACAGGTTTGTCTACATGAAGATTTATTTGTGCTCCTGTCCCTGTGATTCATGTTTGCTTGGGGGGAAAGGAGGGGGTGTGGAATCTGTAGGTATGCAGAGATGCTAAGCTACCATGATTTTCCACATCTTCCAATATAAGAAAATCTCTTTTCTCTCTTTTTATTTATTTATTTTTGTCCCCTTCAGTGGTGATATGGAGTGTTGCTAGAACAATAGTCCATCTAATCCAAATGGTTTTTTCCTTGTAAATCACCAGGGTGTCGATTTTACAGTTCAGGTATTATTGTTTTTCTTCTGTTTCTTCACTTTGCAGACTCAAAATCGGCCAACATAAGCTTTCAGAAAATGAATAAAAAATTAAATGGCTCAGGACTGGGACACAGTTTGCCAAGTATCAGCCTGGGGAGGTGTTCTGTAACTCTGCGGTAAACCCCAATGTATATAATCACAAAGGAAAAGCTGACAGACCTTTAGCAGTAGCTTTGCAGTAATAAAGTATTATTACTAACAGATCCTTTCATCCAGAGATCTCAAAGCACTTTAGGAATATTCCTTTACAGGGAAATGAGCAGGGACAAGGCATACCGTTTAATCTTCATTACATTGTGTCATATCAACAGCTGGATCCAGATGCTCTCTTCCCAGTGTGTGCTTTTGCTGTGTGAGGGACTCAGACTTAGGGACGTGGCAGAAGGGTTGGGAAGTCATGAGCTGGTAGGGGGATAAAGGACTGGATAAGACATGAATGTGATGGCAAGTTGCTTTGGAGAAGCAGCTCTGTATGAACATCTTACCGACTGACAATGTCCTGAAAAACATCAAGGATCTGAAGCATTCAGGAGTGTTTTTCCTCTTTTGACAACATACTCTATGCGTTCTTCTCTCCTTTGCTGGCACAGGCTGCAATGGGGGCTCTGTGTCTTGTGAGGGACACGTTGCTTTGGACACATTCAACACTGTGGATGTATGGCTGGCAGTGCAGTTTGTCTGGTGTCCTCTGGCTGCAGAGACCCAGCAAGAGGACCTGGCCACAGCAGGCATTTGAAGGGAGTCAGCTAATCCTTGCATGCAGAGAGCATGGCCACGAAGCTTAGTTTGCTTCTTGTTTGTTGAGACTTTAACCAAAAAAATGCAATGATTTTAGTTACTGATTTAATCCCTGGCCAGCCACTGCGGGTCTTGAGCTGCAAAGAGCCAGAGTGCCTGTGCTCAGGCTGTCTGAGCAACTTTAAGGGACTGGGCTCTTGCAGTGAGACCTGGGCTTGGGCAGGTCACTCTCTAGTGGCGTGAGCATCCTTTCTCTTTTGCATCCCTCCGCCCCTTCTCTGCTGCACAAACAGCCTCTGCGCCTGTGTGTGCTGCTCGAACATCTGCTGGCAGCCAGCCTGGGGTGGCCTCATGCAGCATTTCTCTTCCTTCTCTTTGCTTACCCCTTCAATCAACAGGTGTATTTATTAGATTACATACCCTCTATGCAGTGTTTCACCATTTAGTCTGGGAGAGATTTTATTAATTTCTGACTTCCTTCTGTCTCACTCAGCAGCTGTTTGTTTAACATGGACTCAAAAAGCTGTACCCACAGACTGCTAGAAAATAAAGGCAGTCTTTTAAAGGATCCATTTGTAAAATACAGCACATCTGCTAATTAATTTAGGGACATTTTTGTGGCACTAAAATAAACCTTGCAGTGAGGATGCAGGAGTGATGGATATCACGAGAAAAGGCACAAGGGGGGTACCCCTTGCACAGAGCTCCCGTCCCAGCCCTGTGGCTGGCTTCAGTCAGAGATGGCTGTGCTTGCCCTCCTAAAGCTTTCATTGCATTTCTTAGCTCCCCTAACTCCTCTGCTGTGCCAAATTTGTCACGCTATGGTGTGAACGTGCCTTAACCAAGCCCAGCACTGGCCTGCACCCATGGGTTGCCTGCCGAGGCAGGTGCTGGCCACGAGTGCAAGTCTTGGGGAGATGGACACAGCCTCATTGGGCATTCCTGGCGGGGAGGCACCCGCACTGCTGCTGGGCTATGGGGGGACCAGGACTGTCTTGATCTTAAACATAAAACCAATGGCAGAGTCAGGAACTGGTGTCCTGCTCCCAAGAACACCGATTTCTCCATATGGCACAGATGAGCTAAGAGATCAGGCCAATCCCAGAGCATCAGCCCAGCTCTGCAAAAGCATTCAAACATGGGTTTGGACCAGATTTAGTGCAAACTGAACATCTGTCAGGCACAGCAAAGTGCTCAAGTCCCAGAATCTCTTTGTTGCCCTGCCTCCCCATAAATGAAATACTTTAAGAAAATAAACTAACTCGGGTTTTCTACCTATTAGCACACTTGAAATTTTCTTCTTTTTCTCTATTGTTTTGTAGCAGGCGGGTTTCCTACTGTGAGGAAAATATATGAGCAAATTCATTTTGGAGTCTGTGGGTGGCCCCCGAGGTGAACTGGTGTGCTGGGTTTTTCACGCACACACCCCCACAGGCAGGCTCTGCCTTCGTTTCAGATCAGCATCAGTGAGCCCACGCACACCTCTCCCGAGGCCTTTGCTGGAGCCCTTCATCCTGCTACCAATGGGGAAGCCAGGCCCCCAGGGTGAAAGACAAGTTGAAAGCTAAGATCAGAATGATTTGGCAGAAATAGGAGCTATTGCGAGATTTTCCAAGATGAGCCCACTGGGGGACTGGAGAGCTCATCGTGGTTTAATGGCTTAAAAAAGAGAATGAGGCTTAATCTAGACCATGTGCTGAGATGATCTGCTGAGCATGGAGGTAGAGGATGGCAAACCCGCCCTGGCTACAGCGCCTGCCCTCCCCACATCTGGATTGCTTGGAAATGGCTTCTGCCTTCTTCCTTTCCTTGTCCTTAAAACATCAAAGCGCTGAGCCGAGCTTCCTTTCTGTGGTCGGGCCCCCCTACGTGTGGGCACCCTGAGAGTGCCCAAGGCTGTCTTCAGAGAGCTGTCCGAGGCTGCAGCGTTTTGGGAGTGGGCGGGGAAGGCAAATTCTGCCCGCAAGCCAGGCCGGGCATGCAAGGTCCCTCAGCTCTTGCAGAGGATGCTCAGGGGAAGCATCTTGAGGCATTGCTGGGCTGCAAGAGGGGCTTCGGGCCCCGCAGCTGCAGCAGGAGGAGCCTCTGCAGTCAGCTTTAAGGCACAGTCAGTGCTGGGGCTCCAGAGATTAAGGGAAACATCTCTGGCTGTTGACTGTGAAAGTTTTCAGGCCCCAGGAAACAGGATTTCCCAAACCTCCCTCTCTCAAGCTGTGATTGGAAGTAAATGATCAGCGGCACCTCAGAAGCAGCAACAAGAGCTCAGATGAGTGTTTATGTATGTGGAAGTGAGTGCACACTGATTGAAATGACTCAAGAAAGTGATTTCATAGAAAACATTTTCAGCTAAGCACTGAAGTACAGCTTCTGGGAGACGGAGACTTGGTGAAGCACTGGGGTCACAAATAGTGGTCGCTTGGGCTCCTCCATGTGCCTGGAAATTAAACTGGTTTAACTTTTAACTGTCTGAGATGGGGTGAGGCTCTTCTGCTTTCTCAGCACAAACACTCTGAATTGTATCTGTCACATCTGGTCTCAGAGAGCTGCCTGCTCAGTCTCCCTGGGATTCAAAGTCTTCTGAACCAGAGCAGGGGCAAGATGATACGGAGAAAACGGAACCCAGGAAGGCCACAAGGCCAACCCAGAGGGATTGTCAGCAGGGTAAAACACCGCTTTGGGAAGCCAGATTTCCTTTGTTGACGCCGCTGAGAAATTAGGCATTTATCCATTTCAGGTAGTCTGCTCAGCCCTGACCAGTCAGCACCAACCTCAGTGCTCTGAGGTGTGGGTTTGGATGGAGGCTTGCTGTGGAAGCTGGAAGACCTCACAACTCATCTTCAGCATCCTCTCTTGGGCATGACATTCAGTTTTAGATAACAACCTGCTCTGCTCTGGTTGGGAAAGCTTTGCAAGCCTCTCCAGTGAGAAGCAGATCCATCTCACCTGCCTTGGGATGCCCAACAGCTAGCTAAGAGGACTGAGGCAGTCCCATCAGCCTCGTTAGCCATCGGTATGAGGCAGGCACTTGCCAACACACCTCCTTCTGACAGCGATGTGTAAATGTGGTGGGAGAATGATCCCCAGAGCCATAGGCTCATCTCTGGCTGCACAGGAGAAGCAGCAGCTGGCTCTCTGGCTGCAGCACCAGGTGGGATGACCTCAGTCTGCTCACATGGCATAGCCTGGTCCCGATCCATCCTCAAATAGAAAATGCTGAAATCCATCCCCGGTGCCAGGATGAACCCTGGGGTGGGGGGGACCAAGAGTGCTTTGCAGCACTCTGATGGGATCAGAACATCTGGGGAGATGGTGGGGGCCAGAACATGAAGGATCAGATTTTCAAGAATCCCCAGTAGGAGAGGCAGCACCAGAAGGTGCCCCAAAAGCCTTTTGCTGCAGAGGCCCCTGTATTTTGGCGGCTAAGGCACAGTTGTGGGTGCTTGGGGCTGTGGGTCAGTGTGGCTCCCCCATGGCCCTGGCTACAGGAACCATGAGAAGGCTGTCTTCTTCTGCCTGGACACATTTAACTTTTGACCTGTATCAGCTGTCAGATTAGGAGGAGTTTAGTCACATCAGTCTGAGCAGGAATTAAAGCCAAGCTCCAGGGGTGAAAGGGCAGAGCCTTAAAGGGATCACCTTAATTCACAGGGCCTCTTAATCCCCCTGTTCTTGTACATTAATCCAAGTATCTCCACTTCTTCTTCTTAACCTGTTTTCATAAAAGTAAAGAGAATTATACTTAATACAACAAAGCTGAGCGTAGGAGGAAAATGTGACCTTAGCCCTCCAGAAAAAGGGGTTTAAGGCTGCTCTCAATGCTGCTCTTTATCCCGGTCACTCCCCAGCCATTCCCCGGCAGTTTGGGAGCTGGGAATGATCAGACAGCTCCTCCCGGCCGAGTTGTGGCAGTGACGCTGTGCAGGACGGGGCTGTTGTTTGATGTTCCATTTGCAGTTTACATTTATAATGGCAGTGCTCTGATAACCCGGGGACTTGAAACAGGCCTGGGCGGAGAGGGGCCGGGAGCGCACCACATCCATCACCGAGGAGCCCTGAGGTGGGGCCATGCCACTCTCAGCACCCCGCTGTACAGTAGCAGCCGGTGTGCGGGACCGGGGGGCTCTGCTGCCCACCTCCAGGGGATGCAGAGGGCTGAGCGGAGCTGGAGGAGCCCTATGTGTGGAGGAAAAGCTGGGATTGCTTTCTCAGTGCCCAATGCACTGAGGGTGTCAGGCTCTACCAGCCCAGCAGCTTTCCAGGCTACTGGCTACAAGCAGTTGGATTTCCAAAGTTTGAAGACACACAAGGAACGGCAGGCAGCAGCCACTTACATCAAATCACTTTTTGGAAGCAAAGTACTGGTGTGCAACATCAGTCCTCTCTGAAAGATCTGTACAGTGAGCTCCATGGACATCCAGCACAGGGGATGTCACTGAGATCCAAGCACTAAATGCATGATGTTGACAGTACTAAGCAGTAACCTGGCAAAGTTAATTACAAGCTGGCAAATTAAGCTGTTAGCCCCTGAACTAAACTGTTAAACTCTGGAGGGTGTGGACTGTGCCTTCCTGTGCTTTGGTAGCGTAGCGATGCGCTGAGATCAGGGTCTATTTCCTCTACAGAAATATAATGGGTTCAACTCTTGACCCACAGAGAGGAGAGAAATCCTGCACTTGGTTAGGTCTGTGTGACAACTCTGACATGAACAGAGGTTCAGGCATTGGGGTCTGCGCACAGTGCCAGCCTTGGGACCCTGCTGGCTCTGGGTGAATTCTCCAATGGTCAGTGCTGATCTGTTTCTCACTGCCATACAGAGCTGACCCCACAGAAAAAAAAAACAAACAAAAAAACATCCTTAATGCTGCCCTCCTGCCAGCCATGTGCACTATGTAGATATGCTGGCTTCTTCTGGTTGTGAGAAACTTACCCTGCAAATTGAGCTCCTTTAAAAATACACGTAAGGCATCTATTTTTCTGCTGGCATGGTGGTGAAAGCCACAGAAAACTTTGGAAAGAATGAAGTTTCCAGGGGCAAATTTATTTTGTCTCATTCTCAACCGGCTTAAAGTTCAACTCAGATGTTTCAGGAGACAGATCTGTACGAAGGGAAGCAGTCTAAGAAACAGTTGTGGATAAAATAAATCTAAAGTCTGTTCAAAAATAAGAAAAAAAAATGAAAAAAAGAAAAAGAAAAAGCCCTTGAGCAGGCTGGAAGAAAACAAACACAGATCCCATGATGAGGAGAAGAAAAACTCCAATGGGAAAAAAAAAAAAGGTGAAAACCTTGTCTCATAGAGGTCAATAATATTTTTCTGTTAGCTTCATTGGGCCAGGATTTTATCCATCATTTCTAATCATGGTGATAGACTCTTCCTTCCAAAGTTGTTCTTCCATCTCATGATTCATAACATCTCCTGTCTGGACATGCAGTAGCACAGAACTCCCATTTAGTTAGGAAAATACTCTTTTAATGGAACGAATCGCTCTTGGAAAAAAACCCTAGTTTCAAATGACAGGAGGAGGAGGGAAAGGTTCATGAACTCGAGCTAATTTCTGAACCCTGTGAACACAAAAAAATCATTCGAAAGGTTTATAAAACATCAAATTCCAGCAGGTTTGCCAGCCCAAAAGTTAGGGGTTATCAGGCCAGAAGCCCAGATTCCTCCTCAGATCCAGCCCTGGGCGGGCAGTGACACTGTTGCACTTTGTAAAAAAAAAAAATAAAAACTAGCCAGAAACAGCCCTGGAAAAGAAGCTGTTTGGGCAGCAGAAGCAAGAGAAGGGAGAGGCAGTCCCTTTGAAGTAATCAGCTAAGGAAGGCGTTGGATAAGCGAGGGCCTTTTGTAATCAGATGTCTGAGAGGACTGTCAAAGAAATCTCCCAGCACTTGCCTTGTTGCTGATGGTATCTCAGCGCAGATAAAATAAAAGCAGCAGTAAAAGGGAAGTCTGAGACATTATCTGCCCACACCTGGGCTGTGAAGGGCACCAAGCAGAGACAGAGACCAGGCGTATCTGCTGCTGCTCAGAGATTTCAGGGTGAAGAGGCTGCATCCCACGAGGTCTGGGAGAACATCACCCCATGGCTTTTGGGAGCACGGCCCAACACAGCTCACAGCATCCACGCATGGGATTTTGTATTTATGGCAGATAATTTGTATTTGAGGTATTTGCAGCCTTGACAATTTCCAATGAATGCTGGGCTGAAAATGTGTTTTCTTTCCAGGATAATGGGGAAATGCCTTTACAGCTTTTTGAAAAGGATTTGCAGACTTCCACAAGGCTGCTCGATACCTCTGCCTGACCTCCAGTGTTTATAGAAGTAGCTGCAAAATCAAATGAAGACTCAGTTTTTGTATTGCCTTTTCTTGTGTATTTCCTGAAGTTGAGTAGAGTTGAGGTTACGTAGCAGATTTTACTTTGAGGACTTATTTCTAGACTCTCTGTACCTGCATTTTAAATCAACTTGGAAGAACGTGATTCCCTGAAGCTTCTTCTGCTGCCTAAGATTAATTGAAATTGGCTAGCATGGTTGAAGGGACAGATGGATAGACAAACATAACATATAAACAAACAGCACTATTGTATTTACTCAATTTTTCTTGGAAAGCTGAACTAGAAAGTCCAGTATCCTGATGAAAGACCTGAAATAATACCACATAACATAGGTAACACACCGTAGGCCCCACTCTGTGAGGAGTGGATCACTGATGGATGCTCCACTAGGAACAAGAGCCCATCCATGCCTTCAGCAACCTCAGCTGTGCTCACAGTCACTGTAATAGACTGGTGCTTTGAAATGACTGTTGGAAGCTTTGATCATAAATCCATGACTGTTGTGAGATAACAGCACAACATGCTCAGTGGGGCTCAAAACAAGGAGCTCCTATATTAGAAACTCAGTAAATTCAATTCTTGATTTATTTTTCTTTTCTAAGCAGTGGAGAAGCTTTAATTCTGCTGTCTTGGAAGTCCTCTGAAAACAAGATCTTCTTGATGCTGGGATTTAGGACTGAGCCAGTGTTGTCAAGTACACCTTTTAGGGTGTTTCCTGTTTGGTCTTTTGGCTTCATGACATTTAATGCTGGTGTTCTACCACCATGAGCAGATCCCTCAATGAGAACTTTACTGAGCTTTTATAACATTCTAAACTTATTTGCTCTGAGAAAATAACCATAGTCTGAATTCTAGTCACCATACAGAGACCAAGGGAGTCAATAGGATTACAGTGGTGTGAAAAGAGACCCTTCATTATATTTAAAATAAATCAAATGTCACAGGGGGTTGAAATTCCATGTGTATTAACCATCTTCCCATACTTATTAAACTACAGTAACTATCTCTCTGCCCTTCCCCCTCTTCCTAATAGTGGTATAAATAGTCCAAAGGTCTCTTGTCACCACAGCTCCCAGACTTCTAGCTCTTTGAGGGGGCAAACGTACTTTGTTTTATTACTTGTATGGCATTCCTCAAAGAAGGGGACTTTGACCTTCTTAAATTCCTCCTGGAGATTAAATGCCAAAACCAGCAGTCCACAAGGGAATTAATAGACAGCTTCAATACACACAGCAGGACCTTTGGAGGGGGTCAAGTTATTAACACACTGGGAAATGCAGATTGTATCTTCCAGCGCAGGATATATCTTGCATTCTAGATCAGATAATGACAATGGGGCCTGGAAAGTTGCATTTCTGTGATGAGTTCTGCAGCTCTGAACAGATCTTCCAATTATTCATATTTTACTGAGGACACAAACTTTGCTGATGGTAGAAATCCTCACATAGAAAGGAATGTGTAACAAACTTATTTGGGGGGAGAAATTGTGCCTTTTTTTTTTCTAGCGGTGGGCACCATGTGGCTTTATTTTTCATTACACAAGGAATCTTACCTGGGGGCTAAATACTTATTCAACCTCCTACCACCAGACAGTCCTACAAAAAATATTTGCTTAATATTTATATATTTAAGAAAATTAATGTCAGGCATTGAAATCCTTTTAAATTTATTTCTTCGTCGTCTATTTTTTTTTTTTTTCCACATTTGGATAATCAAAGTTTGCTTGCTCAAATTCAAACATGAAAATATTTGAATGTTACTGTACATAAACAGTTGTAGAGAACTCACTTCAGTTTTCTTGCAGTGTATATTTTCACTGGAAGAGTGATTAAAAATGTTCACTTAAGGTAGCTGAGCAAAGGAACAAGGATGTGTGATAGAATCAACCAAAGACTTTAGATTGATTCACTGTATAATGGTAATTGATTCGCCACTATAAAACTTTCGATGCTTGTGAAAAGGTGAAGAAATGTGACAGTATAATGTTCCTCCCTTGTTTTCAAACATTCAGTGCATCAGCCTGAGATTTTACCTTTGAAATTCTAAAGGAGGGGATAACATCTTACGAAATGTTTTCTTTTTTCTTGCCTCCATTTGCTTTATGTGGCTGGCCACTGCTAAGCAACACAAATTGTTGAGATGAAAGCCCTACAGTAAATGAAAATCATGGAAAAAAAATGAATATGTTGGAATATATTACTTGTTATGAAATATTTCTTTGGCATGAATTACAATAAACAAACCAGCATCCATTCCAAAACAGCTGTAAACAAATTTTTACTATTCCCTGATTGCCAAAAATCTCACACCACTCAAATTGACATGGAAAAAAGCATTAATGTTAGCAAGGAATGAATTTCAGGAAGGCTGGGTTTGGTCTGGATAAGCATATCTGACATATGCAAGCCTTCTGGGAGCCTATAAAAACAAGCTTTCTTGGGAGATTTCCTGCACTTCTGGTTGGGTTGGAAATGTCATGACAGCTGGCTTCACCGCAGCACTTGGGCACTCCAGGTTCTGTTCCTGGCCAGAAATCTGGGGAACAAAGATGCCTGGAAAGGGAAGAAACCACATAACAATACTTAGAGCTTCTAGAGCAATACCCAGCCAACACGCTCAGTGTGCACTTCCATACACTGTGAGCTGCACGATAGCTTTATGGAAGATCTGCTCTCCTCCCTCTGTATAGAAAGAAACTGAGGAACAAACATTTGAAAACTGCTTTCCACCTGTTTTCTACACACCCGCTTTTCCAGTTGGCTGTAGGATTTATAAGTACGAAGAACAATCCCTAAAGTTCTACCCCTGGGGCACAGAAAAAGTGCAAAGGTAAAAGCTGTCAAAAATGCCCACCCATACGTGCAAAATTTAACTACTCTTCCATGTTCTGTTCTCTTGTGAAATAATTGTCTAAAATCTCAAAAGCAAATTTAAAACTCCTGCCATGGAGAGGCCAAGTTTGAAGGGCAGAGGACCTATTGTGAGGTTTGAACCTCTGCAGTGTTTGTTGCAAAGGCAAAACAGACTTGACTGTTCTCATCTTAGGACGTGTTGCTATTTGTACATCAGTCTCAGTTTCTCAGACAAATTAAAAAGCAAAGAGAAATTGAGGAACTCCTTGCCAAAAGCTTTGAGTGCTAAAAGATTGCAAGAATTTAAAAAGGCAAACTTAGAGAAGAAAAATCTAGCAATGGCTACTAAAAATAAATAAATAAATAAATAATACTCAGAATTGCCTATGCTACAAACCACTGGGTGTCAGGGAAGCTTTCAGAGGCTGTAAGTGCTTGCTGGTTCTGTACATACCCTCTTCTCTGTGTAGCCACATACGTGCTGTGGGAGCACAGGGCACCATGGGAGCACGGGGAGGAGATCACTCAGCAGGACATGGGCTGCTGCCCTGAACCTATGCAGAACAAAGGCCCCTTTTCTGTCCATCCTGCATGAGGATCAGATTTGCCTTTGTCTTTGTGTTGATTTTTCCTGATTTGAGCAGAGAAAGCAATGTTGTTGTGCAAAAATCTTCTAGGTTTGTAGGTATGCTCCAGATGGCTCACTGTCTCATTAAGGAGCTTCCCTAGACAGAGACCTGGTCTGTCCAAAGTATATCCCAAGTGAGGCCCCAAGCTGATGTCTCCCTGGGCTATTAACCTCACTAGCCAGTATGCCAGCTGTGGGCTATTGGCTGGGTTGTAACAGGTGTCTCCTGGACGTAACTTTGCTCCTTTTTAGTACATCTGAGAAGCACTCCCCGCTCTATCTTGTGACTGAAAATGGAGCCAATTTTGCTGCCTTCTGCTGGTTTCACAGACAATTCAGAGGCAAAATATTATTTTTCCAAGGAAGACATTTGTGGAAATACAGCTCCCTTGAATATATAGGGGATGATGAAACTTGGTGGGAGAGTAAGGTATCTTGCTGTGGTATTTCCTTGTGATGCCTCGGGCCATTACTTGGTGCTGCCTTTCCCATTGACAGTCTTTGCCATATTATCCATCCTGAGATCAACTTGGCCAAAGGACCAATAATTCAATGCCATGCCCAGTTTGCAGAGCTATTGCTACTTTCATGCAATCAAGTGTACTCCATGCAAGCTTATCTAACCCTGATCTCCCAGGGTACACAGTCCAGCAGCGTTTTTGAGCTCAGGCTTCCATGTGACCCATGTGTCACAGGGAAGCACCTGGATATGCCTACCGTCTTTCAAGGGACGGGAGAGTGAACCTGCCGTCCATCTCTGTGGGCACAAGGCACAGCTTTTCCTGCCTCTATGGCTTATAGCTGTACCCATAAAACACAGTGAAGTGTAAAATACATGTCTGGCCTTTGATCCTTGGGCCAATTGCAACACCACCGTAACCCCACTGACTTTCCTACTGAAAGAAACTTTCATTTCCTCCAGGAGGCCATTACAGGTCTGAATGCACAGTGCTTTTGGCTTCCAGCCTAATTCCTCATCATCCACTGCTTTTCTACACACATCCTGGGAAAGAAAGGTGTCACCAGCCTGGGAGTGCAGGGGCAGGAAGAAACAACCTGGAGATGGCAAAGCAAGTCTGTCTGCACAAGTCTTAGATGCCAGATCTGTTGTTCTTCTAATAAAGAACCAGGTTGGGTTTATGAACGCAGCCTTTGATGTTACTACTCAGCAAATGGTCCCTTAAAGACAATAGACTGTTTCACAGGCTAAGCCCTTGACTGGGAGGCGGCAGCTAATGCTGTGTGAGCCAGGGACTACCTCAGCACACATCTGCTCTCCTGAGGGCAGCTCAGAGAGCACCCCATCTCTTCTACCCACCTGGAAGGGGTGGAAGGGGTCTTCCAAAGCCACGTTGATGTTTTCTTGCTTCTCTGAAGATAACTTCCATTGACCAACCAACATTCACTAACTCGTTTCATCCTTTTGGCTTGAGCTTCATGCAGGCAGCACAGGCAGCTTCAGCCTGATGCTAAGATCATGTCAGAAGGAGCTGCCCTTCCCTTGGCCCCTCGGCTCTGCCACTCGAAGGCATATCTCTGACAAGTCTGCCTTTACTTGGGGTTTTGGTGGGATTTGGCTATCACACAACCAGTGTGATAGGAGCTCCAGAACTGCCCCTTCCATACACAACCACATTTGAAACGTTTTGGGGCTTCACAGAAGGCCCACATGGGACATGCACCCTTCACAGGGACCTGCCATCTCCCTGGCACTGCCATGGTGTCCCCCTGTCCTTCTGCTGATCATGTGCTTCCGGCATCCCGATATGCACAGTCATCTCCCAGTGCTCTGCCCTGAGAGGGTTTGGTATACCCTCCTGCTCCCTTCTGGCCAACAAAGAAGGTGAAAGTGTTGAAGGTGCACTTGGCGTCACCAACAAAGAGGCTGTAGATCCCGTGAGGGGGACCTAAGCATTGTAACTGGAAGAAAGCATAAATGCCTGGCAGGAGCTTTAATCCTCTTACTGCACTGTCAGTTATGATTTATCTTCCTGTTTAATTTTAATACTGTTGCATCTTCAGTGCTCCTGCCCAGTGCAGCAAGTAGGACATTTTCCTTGGGGGGGTGGCGAGAGTGTGTGCATTTCAAATTGTGCAACATGAGATGAATTCAAAGTGCCTCCTCAGGACACTGTCACTGTAGACGGGCACTTTGTTCATCTCTGTGGTAGAGCCATCAGGCCCTCGAAGTCCACATCACAACCCCGACCCGAAACGAGTCCCATTTCAGCAGCCCTCCCCCTCCCCACGCCAGCACATAATGTTTCTATTGTGCCAATGCTGTTTTTCTGGGGAAGCGGCGGGGATTTAAATATCATAAAGGCAGAACTTGGGCTTTGATATACTGTCAGCAAAAGCTGAATACTGTAATTTCAAGCAATTTTCTCCGAACTCCCCTTCCCACCCTCCCCCTCCTCTCTGGGGCCTCCTCCCTGGTGCTTTTTCCCTGACAAGCCGCCCATCGCTTCTTTTGCATGATCCTCACACGGCAAATTAATGTGCTGCCGCTGATGAGAGACAGTGGGTTACTGTGAGCCTCGGCTCTCTCGTCTCCTTGCGCTATTACACCCTGGCAGCTTCAAAGGCCCACTCATCCTGTTTCCATCTCCCGTGGGTCTGCAAGGCCTGACTCAACAGCATGGTTCAAAAGTGCAGGCTGGCCGGGATGGCAGCAGCCCCAGCCCACGGTGCTCCAGCTCTCACGCAGCCCCAGCCAGCGCTGCAGAGCTTCTTCCCCTTCTCCCCTTGAGATTAATTGCCACACTGGGGGGATAATCCTCCTGCTCCCACTTCTCCCCCTTTAATTTCCAGCTGAGGTGACCTTTTGTAGAAAGAGCCCTTTTCCTTCTCTTTTTTCAGCCAACTATTTAATCTTCTGCAATCTGCCCCTCTGCGCTGCCTGGCAGTTCCCCGGGCAGTATTCATGCTGTTTGTTTTAGCTAGTAACCAGATACTGTTTTGAAAAGTAATTCTGATTACTCTGTGAATTTAGGATTCTTTTTGTACGTGTGCTTTCCTTGGTTGTGAGGTTTTTGTGTAGGAGTGAGGGAGAGGTGCACGACGAGGGGGCTGAAGGCCTGCCTTTCTCCTGCCCTCAAAAATGGGGAGTGCTGGTGAGCAATGTTGCTGCATTTCAACCGTCTGTGGGCTCCTGCACCCCTTTGCGTGGCAGTGTGGTGAAATGAGGACAGCAAGCCATGGAGAACTGGGGCTCTGTGGCAGCCACCGTGGCTGCAGGCAAACCTCTTGGGCAAGGCCAGGCACGTGGGGCCCAAGGCCTCCATCTCCCAGCAACGTGCCCCAAAACCCCATCTCTTCCAGGCTGTGAGGGAAGGGCAGCTCCCAGCCTGTCCGTAGGCTCTCTGCCCAAACAGCAATGGGGAAGAGGCATAAATAGGCCATATATTCTCCGTGCAACCCCTGCCTGAATCCTTCATGACAAGGAGCAGTAAACACTTCTGCTCACCTGCAGAGGTCTCAGGAAGGCGGCTCGCTGTGGAGGCACTCCTCCCTGTCTGGACAGGGGACAGCCGCTCTTTGGGAGCAACAGTACATGTTCAGAGGGGCTTCCCTGAGAAACAGGAGACATCCCTCCCTGCAGCTACACAGCCCCCTGCTACCACACACCACGGGACAGTGTCCCAAGCTTCACCCACCCCAGGGGTTGTATTGCAGCAAGTCTGGCACTCTTGTTCCCTTGGTGCTGTGTTTTATTTTGCTGAGGCAGTGGCTGCTGGAACAACTTGAGTGCTGGCCTCAGTCCGAGGACTACAGTAGCTCTTCCTCCCTGGAGAAAGCGAGACAGTCTAAGAATAAGGAGCAGCTTGGAGAGGGAGAGGTTCATGTTACAGCCCGAAAGATTTTAACTGGCTTGTGGATTTTGCTCACCCAAGCTGCCCCTCAGCTGCCCCTTCAGGCTCCCCAGACATCCACGTCTGCCTCACAAGAAGTCTATGGAGAGCACAGATAAAATAATAGAGAGAAGACAGATGTTCCAGCAACTGGAGCGGTTTTCCATGGAAACCTGGGCTCACATCCTTTCATTGTTACACAATATATAGCCTTGGGTACATCTAACATTGCTGCTCCTCAGTTCTTCATCTCCTACAGAGCAGAAACACTCCAGCTGATATTTTAATGTACCTAAGTTTGCTCAGATTTCTTTCTAGGTGTCTAAGATTTGCAGAATTTTGAGTATTATCAATTTATTAAGGATGAACTTCTGTATGTGCCAAACCCCAAGTCATTCAAAAAAAAATAATGAACCCTTTCATTAACTACTTGTCTGAATATGTTTTCATCTCAGTCAGGTCCTATGAGGTTTAGCAGGCTCCTATGGGGTTTTGGAGCATGTTACTGGAGGATCTGTTAAAATGTAGAAGTTTGCCAAGGTTACAATTGAATTAAAACAGGTCTGAAGCTCCCAACCATGTCACTCCCATTACCTCAGCACAATTTAACTACATTAAAGAAACAAGAAGAATGACAAGCCCGTGCAGCATAGTAGGGTTTGAGTTGCTGGTATTAAGGCACTGAAATTTGTCCTGACTGCTTCGATTTGAGTCAGTATTTTATGACCAAGTTCTCAGATCTCAGTGGCTAAAAATCTTGCTTCAGGCATCCCTGTTGTGTTATTTTCCACATAATGACATCGTTGCGTGTAATGAGATGTTAGCAGCTCATTCACTGCTTACATCTGTCTTGGAGGAGAAAATTGCTATTTCGTGACTTACACACTGATTACTGTAAATATAAGTTAGTCATGGCAAATTTTGAGAAGTCCAAACTCCAGAAATTATGGCAAGAATGATGAAGACGCAAAGGTATGTTTTGAAGGAAACATCTATTTTTGGAGAACTTGTCTGCTGCTTTTGATTCATTTCATGTTAGAGGTATCTCCCTCACAAACCTGCATGTGCAATTTGAAGGACGTGGCATATTGTACACGGGACGAATTAAGACAGTCAGAATGCCATGAGATTCAAACCTTAACTACAGCCTTTGTCTGGACAATTTGCGGGAAAAGAACAGAAGAATCAGAGGTAGTTTGAGAGTCAAAAACTAAGCAAAATCCGCGAGCTGCTCTTTGTTTTAGATGGAATGCTGATATTGGGTTCAAGTCACTCAGGAAGCCTCTGTTTCTGCCTGCTCTTCTTGCAGTGGTTTGGGTCATTGACAGTACAGCTGTTTTTCCTGATACAGTCATCCTGGGGCTCCATGTAGGATTAAGCTCCCTGCATGCAGGCGCTAAAATGTAGGTACATGTCTGAGCACTAGCTATCTAAACTCTCATTACAGTCACTGTAAGTTTGAGTTAACTGCCTAAACAAGGCCAGCGAGTGCACAGGAGATGCTTTAGGAAGTCCTAAAGCATCTGGGGAGGTATCTGAGTAGGAGATACCATACAGGACCTATAGAGATCTGCATGCTTTCAGAGATACAGCTGGAGGCTGCTCAGGAAATCTGTGACCTCCAATGGCTCCAAGTGTCAGTGTTTAAACACTGCACTGGGTTCAAGGAGCTCTTTGTATTATTCAACTTAGCAGGCAAGAAGTATCTACTTTAAGGTGAGCTAAATTCCACTCTGAATCCTCAATTCTGCCTAAAAAAAACACCATAGTCTTCATGAAAATCTCTAAGCCTGACACTAGCAGCTGCACCGCTTCTTTCTCTGAACTCCCTTATTTTAAGACCAGATGCCCCAGGCTCTGTAAGCTTACAACAGCCTAGATCCTAGAACCAAAAGGGTGGCTCTGGAAAGTCCTTTTCTATTGATTTTAGATGGGAAATAAAATAAAACATTTCATATCTGTCTTGTTCAGAATAAGACTTTTCATTTTGTTGAACTTGCAATGGGATGTGTGTTTTGAGTTTGCTTTACACTGGTATGGATGAGGTCCCTTCGTGGAAGATCTCTTCCAAGGCCCACGTGGCTCCTCTGAAGGGACACTGCTGCATTCTGGCAGCCATTTGGTCATGGAAGTAGGAGCAGGTACCAGGCAAGGAACCTGACCCTCAGACAGGAACTGGGGACACAAGGAACATGAATGCTGGCCCCATCAGTGGCAGGGACTCAAGGAGACAAAACCAAACAAAGACTTTCAGGTCAATAATGTCAAAATATTTTGCATTGCAATGTCAAAAAATGTATTTTACACAGAATTTAACCACAATTTTATCTTTCTTGGAAACTTTGGCTGTTCAAGCTTTTCATTTTTGATGAAAGCAAAGGAGCAATGACTGCTGTTTCTCAGGGTCAGAAAGTCTGATCTGCTGCTGCCTGCTGAGCAGCAGCCTGAGTAGCACCTAGAAGCAAGGGAAGAGGGAAATGTTTTTGCTCTCATGTTTTCCTCTCTCTCATGTTACACCACTCCTTGTAGCCTCATGTCGGTGAGTACAAAGCACCTCCTGGCCATGACATCATGCCACAGAAAACAGACTAATGAGGCAAAGGAAGCAAGGCTCACTTTTCTGCAGGGAGGCTGGCTCCGATCACCTGGTTATAGTTAAGACAGATCACACTGAGCTGTTCTGCTTTGTAAGAGCTGAATTTCATTCTGTTAGTGCATGTTTATCTGATATCTTGTAAAAACTGTCCATTTCTCCTGCCTTTAGATCTTTTGCTTTTCTGAAATACTAAATCTCCAACTGTGGCAAAACCAGTTCACTTCATCAAATGAATCTTGTGACTTTGATTATGTAGGAGCTTTCATTAAGGGGGTCCAAAGTAAAGCAGACAAGGAAATGTCTCTGTGATTTGCAGCAATGCATTGAGAAACAAAAGGAAATGGATGGCAGAGATAAGGAAAATAAAATAGCCACAATTTTTTAATAAGAGGAATGGAATTTCCCCTGAGGGTCTGTGTAATAATGCTTTTTGGTAAAACACAAGCAAAACTCATAGTAGTGGAACTTAAATACAAAATATTGCCAACTTCAAGCAGCACAATGAAATTGCTAATAGTCAGAAAATGCTGACATGAAGGTATCACCAGCACATTTTAATTCTAGATAATAGTGCTTCCAGCAAGTAAGCAGCCATTACGCATTTAACCAATAAAACTGGAACTATCATGCACACTGTTGCTATGACATGCTGGAACAACATAACATTTTGCACTTTGCTTTTTTTCTTATTTTTAGTGTTCAATTATGGCACAAACACTCTGATTCCTTTTTTGTTCATCTACACTGTATTTTTGTAGTTCAAAAGAGCAAAATCATCTGTGGATGGTGTGAATGGGGCTAGTTTTATCTATTTTATCTATTTTAGCTGGACAGTACAGTATTGGCTAGTATTGGCTGTATTTTACAATACAGTATTTGGCTAGTACAAGGGCAGTACGTTTACAAAGGGGTCTGATTAACGTTCAATACCAGTACAGGCTGTACAGATCTGTGCAGAAAATTAGCCAGTCCTGCTGATGATCTCACATGTAAAAACTTTTTATTTTTTTCCACATGGATTTACTCACAGACTAATGTTAGGCAACGAAGGAAGTAAGACTGAGGATTGGATTTTTAAGTATTTTACTGATTTGGATTTTTTTAAAGGAGAAATTGTGTTTTATTTTTATTCCATTTACAGAGTCCTTCATGAAAATGATCCAAACAGCCATGACAGGGCTGATGTCTTATGTAAAATCCAGTAAAACTATGCAGCAATATTGCCTATGAGTTGAATTTCTTTGTCTTAACTAAAACTTAGAGCAGATCCCAGGCCATGGTAGATCTCGTAAAGCCATTTTTTTTAATTCCTTCAATCAAGCAATGTACAGGATCCCAGAAAGGATTATCCTACTGCTAAACCTTTCAACATCATCTATTTTCTTGCAGCACTGCCAAAAGAAATTATTATCCTTTTAACAATTATAGAAGTCTATTTTACCACACCTCCACAATTCAAAAGTAGCTGAAGGAATTTTGTTCAAAGTTTCCACGAAGATTACTCCTCTAGCTGAGACCGACATGGATGAGATCAGCCCAGAACTGTTAAAAAAGATCAGCATGTGGAAAGAAAGAGTTCAGGTCAGAAAGTATCTTGCAAACTCGAGGGAGACAGGAATCTGGCAGAAATCTGAGGTAATTTTCCTGAGATGGTTTGCCGCAGTCTGGGTTGCACTGGTCCAGAAGTTCTCAGCTGGAAGGTGCCAGGTCCAACCAAGCAGGAACTAGCAGCTGGGGCAGGAGAACGGGATGGGTGCCAGGAAGGCCAGGATGTTTCCCACCACAGGAACAACAGCCCCAGCACACTGCTGGGGAAATTAGCCCTTTGAGAGCCACTCGGTGGCACAACCCTTAGCATTAGTAGCCTGTGTTTTCAACAAGGCACTAATACCCAGGGGGAGAGAGGAGAGCTGGAGAGTTGTGCAGAGAGGAACCTGATGAGGTTCAACAAAGGCAAGTGCAGAGTCCTACACCTGGGAAGGAAAAACCACATGCATGAGTACCGGTTAGGGGCTGACCTGCTGGTAATGAGCTCTGCAGAGAAGGACCTGGGTGTCCTGGTAGACAACAGGTTGGCCATGAGCCAGCAGCGTGCCCTGGTGGCCAAGAAGGCCAATGGTATCCTGGGGTGCATTAAAAAGAGCGTGGCCAGCAGGTTGAGGGAGGTGATCCTTCCCCTCTACTCTGCCCTGGGGAGGCCCCATCTGGAATACTGTGTCCAATTCTGGGCTCCCCAGTTCAACAAAGACAGGAAACTTCTGGAGAGAGTCCAGCAGAGGGCCACAAAGATGATGAGGCGCCTGGAGCATCTCCCTTATGAGGAAAGGCTGAGAGACCTGGGACTGTTCAGCCTGGAGAAAGAAGATTGAGAGGAGATCTTATCAATGTTAATAAATATCTAAAGGTCAGGAGTCAAGTGGGTGGGGCCAGGCTCTTTTCAGTGTTGCTCAGTGACAAATCAAGGGAAAATGAGCACAAACTGGAACATAGGAAGTTCCATGCAAACAGGAGGGAATCTTATTTACATTGAGGTCTACAGAGCACTGGAACAGGCTGCCCAGAGAGACTGTGCAGTCTCCTTCTCTGGAGATATTCAAAACCCACCTGGACACTTACCTGTGCAACTTACTTCAGGGAACCTGCTTTAGCAGGGGGGTTGGACTAGATGATCTCCAGGGGTCCCTTCCAACCCCTACAATTCTGTGATTCTGTGGGGAAGAAAGAAAAAATAAAAAGAGCAGGTTCAATTTCAAGGCTCTTATAGTAAAAACACACTCAACTCATTATCTAATAACCTTGGAAATTCAATTACAATGTCTGAGATCTAAAGCATGAAGGATACTTCCCCCTGCCATGCAAGTTAGACAAAAATACTGAACCCTGGGGCTCTTAGCCTTCCCCCTTCCAGCTGTTAGGGCCTCTGCCCCTCTCTCATTAAATGTCCTTGGGATCCTGTTAACATGAGCAAGACTGACCAGCTCTCCCCCTCCATCTGGATGGTGGGTAGAGCAGTTACGGAGAGCATCAAGGGGTGATGTAACAGGCAGGTCCCAGCGGGGTGACACAGACTGTTCTATGTGGGCAGGACATGCAGCAGGTACTGGGGCTGCAGCAATAAGCTGTGAAGCAGAGCTGATGACAGCAAGCTGTCCTCCCATCTAGAGAGGAACAGCAAATGTGGCAGAGCCAATCAGGAGCAGGGTAAACCCTGAACCTGATCCAGCCTGAAGGTGAGGAAGTTGCAATTACTGACACCCAACTGTAGGATTTCACCCCTCTCCCCTCTGGCAGAGCCCTGGGAGCTGTCTTCCACCATCTTAGACCCAGAGAAAGGTATCTGGTCTCTGTCAGGAGATGTGAATAGCTGGAGAATCCACCATTTCTCATGCTCTTTTATTCTGATCATTAATCTCATTTCACTGATTAAAAGTTCATAACTGGTTTCTCAGTTGGATTTGCCTGGAGTTAAGTCCCAGCCATCGGTTCTTGTTACGCTTCTCTCCTCTAGATTAAAGGGGTCTGCCATGCCCAGAATTTCTCCCCAAGAAGGTACTTACGCCTTGTAATCACATCATTCCTTCATCTTTTTGATCAGGCCACCAGACTGAGCTCCTCAGTCCCAGAGAGATCTCTTGGAGACAGCAGCGATGATCACTGACTTTATACTGCACCGACTCCATGCAGAGCTGGGTGCAGAGGACCAGATTCTCCCGTTTAACATCACTGACACAGGAGCACAGGCCATGGATATGGGCAAGGATTTGGGGATTAAACTGTTAGAAAGGATTAAACATATTCCCCAGTCTCTGTAATAATTTTATTTTTCAGTGAAGATGGCCAAAGTACAAAATTTTATACCTTTTCAACATTTTCCCTCCTTGTGAATTATACAAGTGTTTCTTGCCTCAGCAGCTGCTGCTTTACTCACACTACATTTTCTTATGCAAACACAGTGATATTTACTGTATTATCATGGTTTAGATTAAATTACGCTGAAGTTGCCAAATTCTCTCTCAGGATCTGTGTAAAAACAATTGTGTTTCTTTCTGTAAGCTCTGGGATCAGTAGCTGAAACAGCAGGACACCAGCCAGGCAGCGGGCAGGGAGCACAGCCTGAGCAAGAACTGCTCCATGCTGACAACGTGTACCTGCCACCCATCCTGCAGGGCGCAGTGACACTGGGCTGCGTGGCTCTGTGTGCACGCCTGTGTGCAAGAGAAGGACACAGAAAGCCCAGGAGTAGACATAGAGGAGAGGCAGGCTGGCAGCCAGCATGCCTGACCCCACAGATCAGTGGTGACAAGAGTTGCTCCTTGAGAGGGCATCAGAAAAAATTTCCTTGTGAACTGGGAGCAAATAGTTTTCCCTGCTTCCTTGGGGCATCCTGTGTTCAGTACACTTTGTATAATTCTGTAAAGAAAGGGTTTTGCACTGAGAAAATAGCTGATTTCATCTTCAGTTTCTTCTCCTAATAACTGTCATCTGCAGGATCCAAGAATCTGGCCACGGTTGGAAGAAGGCTGTAGCATTTGGCAAGTAGTAAATTAAACAGAGAAGCTGGGTTTGCAGTGGTACCTTTGACATGGATGCAGTGGAGCTCAGGGTGTCTCCTGTGTTCACACTGCATCCAGATCTGGCACCCCGAGCCTTTGTTCAACTGAGGTTATGGGAGCAGAGGGCCAGCTCTCCTCCCTGACCTCATGAACCTCATACCTCATACAGGTACTTCCATGTCCCTATAGTAGCTACACAGATAGCTCAGTCTCAGGCGGCTTTCCAGAAGATGACAGCAAAGCTGTAGGGCTGGCAGGCTGGACATACTGCTGCATTTTGGGGTAGTCTATGACACTGGCCCCAACAGTCCCAGCTGCTTTGCTCCATATTCATAGTTTTATAATTGGCTTCCTGACTGCTGGCCAATCCACTGGCATCATGCACCTCTCTTTGGAGCTGAAAATGGCGATTGCAATATCAACACATTTATTTACTTCACATTTTTGTTTAAGAACAAGTGAAGTAATTTTTAAGGTAGGGCAGTGCGAAGACTAAACATTTTTGCACAGCACCAGCACGTAAAAACATCTAAGAGCTCTTTATTTCTCTCTCTCTCTCTCACTTCTTTTTTTTTCATTTTGAATGAAAAAAAATGTTAAAAACAAATCCCCTAACTAATTTGCTTATAGGCTGAGATTTCTGCCAAGTGAATATTTATGTCCAAGTCTGAAAGATTGGGCATATAATGGAAGTGTTGAAATACTCCGAAGAAATCTGGAGATTTTTGATGACATACTCTGTAAGGGCAGTCTTGTTGCTGTTAAAATCAGTGGTAAAACTTCCTTTAAATACATGGGGAAACAAGATCAGACCCTTTAATTAATTTGTTTCTATCTTGGTAGGAGGTTTCTTGTTCCTCTAAATGGCACCTATAGATGATCTCATGATCCCTGTTGTCCATGTGCGCTGGCAAGGCCCTTGAGTAGTTAAGTGCTCAGAGGTGGCAGCATGCCAGATTACCTGCACTCCTCGTGTCACCAGGGGGCGGCAGGTTGGGGGATACTGGCTTTTCGTAAGGATTACCAAATTTCCCCTGCAAACACTACTTCCTAGAAATAAATGGAAAATTTGCTTTCAACAAGAAAAAAAGGAAAACATACTCTCTGCCTTCCTTGGGATTTCAGATAGATGTGGTTGAAAGCAAGTTCCTTTACTCTGTTTCCAAGTAAAAGTGAGCTGCACACCTAGATTTTTACCTTAAGTGGAAGGGGAAAGACAGACTATCAATCACCTCTTATGCAAGGCAGCTGCTCTGAGTGCTGGGCGCCTGCAATGGGCCAACTGTGTATCTTGCTGAGGAAGATAGCAGAGCTCTCATGACACGTGGTTTGACAGAACTGTGACTGATTACATCAAGAAGTGAACACAGTTGCCCTGTGTCCTGCTCCAGGACTCCGGCACTAAGATTCAAATTTTTGAGATATCAGCCATGTCTGGAACACAAGGAGATGGTGGAGCTGAACCACAAATGAAAATGTTGACCTTAATTGCTGATACTAGATAGATTTCTCCAGATTTTCCCTAGAACAGGAATGATCTCTCAAGCACCAAAGCGCATTTCTGTCAGGCTCCAGCCTTTTGATTTGAATGATGATTTTTGGTGAAGTGGTGAGCATCACACATTCAGAGCATCTGCCCTGGGATTGTATCTCCAGGCCAAGGCTTGGATTTCAGAGCTTGGCAGCACTACAACTTAGGGTTTTGATTCTAACCCCACTACTTACAACAAACAGGTTGCGCTGATTTTTCCTAACTTCTCTATTTAAACACAGGAACGGTAGCCAAAAAATAATAAAAAAATATTCCTTTGTATTTTTATACTTCCTGAGCATTCAAAGAAAACAACAGCCAGACCTAATTCTCATCTATGGTGACAGCCACTACCACCACACTTTCTCTTTAGCCCTCTCTGTCCCAGTGCCAATCCTCTCCGCTGCAAATGGCTGGCCTTCTCCCACCAGACATCTCCTCCACTACATCATGGCCTTTCCCACACAGAGGAAGTTAGCCAGCACTGGGCAAAGCCTTGTGCACAGTCAGGGGCTGCAGTACCCACCCAGGCACACAGCAGGGTACAGGGCAGGCAGCAGCAGAGCTGGAGGGTGGGGTGTTGCTCACCTCTTCCTTTTCCCACACAGCTGTGAGTGATCACAGCCTCCATAGCACTTGAGAGGAAGCTGAAACTGTCTGTGCTAAGGTCAAACTAGCCTTCCTTCTTGTCTGCAGTGGCTTGAAGGTGAGCTTGATGCCTTTCTCACATTCCTCTACTTTGTAGCACAGATGCGTGTGAGCACTGTGGGAGAGATGCAGCATTTTAAGCAAATAAAAGTTTTTTAGTAAGATGTTGGATTGTGCTTTACTGCATTTTTATCATAAATACAAATGAGAGGTGCTGTCTGCTCAAAAGCTTGCAGGTTCACATCCCTTTATGAGGTCTTCCCTTGTCTGTTGCCTTTGAAAACTCCAGAGAAATCAGCTGCGTGAGGGCACTGCTCCCTGCCCAGCTCCTACCCCTCGCCTCCTGCCCCGTCCCCTTTTCAGCTGCAGTTTCACTCAAGCATGCACAAAAAAGCCTGGAGCAAATCTTTTGAGGCTGGATCCTCAATTGCATGTGGAAATGGAAAACTGAGTATGTTTGTTTGTTTTTTTAAAGACCACTCTAAAAGTTATTTTATACTTTGAGGAATGCACTGAGTTAGTAAATCCTAACTGAGAAGCCTTGTGCAGCCAGGGGGAGGCTCTTCCTCCTAGAGAATGGTGGCAGCCCCAGCCAGCCACAGCTGAGCCTTCCTCACAGATCCCATCCTTCCTTCCCCTCAGCTCTCGCCCCTTGCCAGCCCTCTCTGAAGACAGAACAAGCAAAGAAAGGCTCTTCAGGCATGTCACTGATATCATTCATATCAAATGTTTTCTGTAGGGTCCTTCCCAATGCAGGATGTCCTGTCACCAGCCCTGGAGGAGCACTCGCAGACCCCCTGACTGTGCTGAACATCTCATATCGAGGAGTGTAGCCATCATTGTCCCATTATGCCACCAAGTCCTCACTGAGCCCTGCTCAGGAAGAACGAATTGCAGTGGGAGGTCCTGACCCTTTCTGTCCCTGTGAGAGGTCTCTCTTCCACTGGGCCGTCGCAGCTGAAAGCAGCCTGTTGAGTGCAACAGCACTGCTCGCTGCATAGGACCCTGAGACGATTTGCTGTGTACACTGCACAAATTACTCAGCTCACCTCAGCTCTGAAATGCTGCTGCTTTTGTGGTGAGCCAGGCACAGCAGCAGCCCACCACAGGAAGCAAAAAAGGCTAATGAGTCTGACTGAAATGGCAGGGGGGACTTGGAGGCAGAATCTTGTCCCTCAAATTGGAACACATTCAGGATTCAGTGGTTAACACCACTATTTCTGCACAAAATGCCTTGGGACTTCAGACAACCACATATTTATATGATCATTGGGATTGTCTTCTACCCCCACTTCTTCTTTCTCAGCCTAGTTGCTGTTCTGCCTCCACGGACATACTTTCTTATAGCAACCCGGAGTCCTCTGCATGGTTCAGGGCTGCACTAGGCAAGGGCCATCACCTTGATTCGCCAGGATATTTCAGTGATTAACACTCTCAAATGCTCTAGGAATAAATGCTTCCTTGTTAGGTGCTTCCAGCTTTAGCACCTGGCGATAAGAAATGGCAAAAAGTGCATGAAGGAGCTCTCTGAGATACTTTGAAGGCAGAAAGCAGTGAGAAATCTTCAAGGACTAACCCACTAGCTGATGGGCTGTTCACTGACCATTTATTTTTCACCTGGGATTTTTTTCTGAATCATTTTTCATTTCCTCCCATCTCCACTGTCTCCTGTGAGATGCTTCGCAGAGAATGAAGCAATGAGAATTTTGTCTCTTCTCCCACCCACTTGCAAAGTCCTGAAGCTGTGGTTCCTCCCCTTTCTGCTTTTGGGTGGCAGAAGGGCAGCCGTGCCCCTTCAGAGACACATGCAAGCTCTGCTAAAAAGCCTCTTATCAGGCTCCCATTCCTGGTGGGTTTCTCACAATTTTTCTGGCACAGATGATGACATCAGTGATGTTGCTTGATAGCAGATCTGCAGGGAGAAAAGCACGGCCCAGGGAACTGACTCAAGGGCAGGACAGCAGCATGGAGCAGGTTTCCCTGCAGGGAGTAGCAACGGCCAGGACTCCTCCCCAGGGCTGGGCTGCCATTGGCCTCAGGTGTTGAATGCTGCCCATCAGGCACCTGCATCTGCTTCTGCGTGGCCAGCAACAACCATAAATATGTTTTCTTCTACAGATGCTGGCATGCCTGCCTCCATAATCACATGTAAGAGAGAGATGGAAGTGGGAGGGAAAATGGGAACAGATCCATTTATGTTACAAGATTCAATCTCTTTCCGTTAGGGGGAAAATGCTATTAGGAACTTTTTGTGCCGGTCTAGATGAGGAGTTTTTGGTCTGAAAAGGAGCAGGAGGTCCAGCCCCAGCCTCACAGGCCTTGCATGGGGTTTCTCCTTGGGTTTCTCACATAGCAGGATCTCTCCTGCTCAGACACAACAAAACTCTTCTGATGCCTGTCTGGAAGCACTGGTGGCAGACCCCCGGCCAAGACCTGAGCCTGACTGGGAGTAGTACAGCCATGGCTGATTGCTTTCCCAGAAATTCACTCCACACAGCTCCTCTGCGTGGGGCAGACGAGCCACCAGCTGGAAGCGTTGGTTTGGTCACTGCTGTCAGTGAGGCCAGCAGCTGCAGCAGCTGGAGGGGAACTCCTGTTCCTGCAGGGCTGCTGCCCTCACTGCGCTGGGGTCCTAAGGGAAAACAAAAACAAGAGGTTAGCAGGCTATGAAACATGGCCAGACACCCAAGGCTGCCTCTGAGAACCCCATGCTTCTCCCACTGCCATGGAGGTATGCGCCCAAGCATGCAGGCACGCACGTAGGCAGCAGCACTGCTGGATGGCCCGAGCCACAAACAGGTTTTATTGGTACAGACGTGGAAAACAGAGATCTTTAGGCACCATCAAGCTGCAGGTTTTTTTTTGTTGTTGTTGTTTTAGTGGTGAAGGGTCAGGTATCTTGTGGTAACTGGAAGGCTGACAAATGGCACCCTCTGAGGGAAGGGTTACATGCTTCAGCTGCTCAGACATCTCAGCCTCTTACCCCCATGCTGCTCAGCCTCAGCACAGGAGCCCTGACATGCAGCAGCCTCGTTTCTGTTGGGAAGCCACAGTCAGACTCACTAGCCCTTAGCCCCAGTTTGCACATCAGCCTTTTACACAATAACCGGCATGCACAGTGAGTCACATCCTACAAGGCCAGGGCGTTTGCCCAAGGAAAGATCTCAGACCTAGGCTTTAACAAAATTGAAATCCTTTCCCTGGAGTTATTTCTGTCCCATCCTTCCTTTCCTCCTCCCCATGCACCCTCTTTTACCTGCAGCACTTTGAAGGCAGAGTCCTTGTCTGAGGTGTTCCCTCAGCGCAGTACAGGTTTGGGCCTATCCTGCAAAAAGTTCAGCCATCTGCCGGTACTCCTGGTGCTTGGCTCAGGGAAGCAGTGTGTCCTTTGGTGACCACGAGCCCTTCCAGAAAACTCAGCCCTGTGTCCATGCACCATCGCCCAGGGATGAAGCCCCACAAGCCCTCTCCCACACTAGGGGACGTGGAGACCCAGCCAGGAGGCCCTGGTGGTACTGCCAGCACAGCCAGGGAGCTCCACAGCCATGGCTCTGCTTTTCAGGGACAACTCTTTGGGTCTCATTTTCTGCTTCATGTGAGAACTGTTCCTGCAAGTGAGTCTGCAGGCAGGAGTATTTTTTGTATTTTAAGCTCATATTGCAGGATATTTGCACAGACGGAGAAATATCACCTTCTCACCGAGAATAATAGCTGAACTGTTTCTTATGTCTCCAGCTGGGCAAGGGTGTGATCCCTTGAACAAAATTCATGTAAAACTGTGTCCAAAATGATTTTAAGTTCTATGGGGAATTGCCCATGATTAAGTGGCAAGCCAAGAATTACCACACAAATCAATCCATCAGCAGTGGCAAGCAAAGAGTTACCTATTTGTACTGTGTTAGGTGCTGTGAAGACGAGTAGTGAGACGGTCTTCCAGTCAAGGCAGTAAAACATATGACCATACTCATTTTCCTCAGGTTTTCTGTGCACCCCAAAGGGGTCAGCACTTGCTCCTGGCACATCAGCGTCTCCAGCCGGGTCGGTGACAGCTGCTCCTGCCCCCGGTGCTGGTACCAGCGGAACCACGGGCTGGCTGCACAGCACAGCCACAGTGTGTGCTTGCTCCTGTCTTCCCATTTTGGTATCTCTTTGTTTTTTGGCCATGAACACCAGTAACCCAATGAAAATTAGAAAACCACTTAGAAGATGAGCAGCGGAAGGACTCTCCCCTTTGTGGGAGCATTTGTTTTAATTTAAACTATCTAAAGATAATAAATAACAGGGCTCCATAATGACATAATTTTCTCATTTTCTTGGTTTCAAAGTACTTTTTAACAAGCAAAATGAGGTTTCAAACATGCCTGCGATATCTTCTCTGGATTAAATATTAATCATTATGCCAAAGTAATAAATACAGAAATCCTGTCTGGTTGTTCTGACATGCAAGTCCCTAATTGTGTGGGAAGCTGCTCGGATGGGTTTCAGTTTCAGCAGGAGATAAAATGCCACGGAGCCAGTGCAGTATCTGTGTTGCTACAAGATTTACAGCTCAGTTCCCTGCTTGGAAACAAAGGAACAAATAACTGCGTGTCATGCACTGAACTGAAATGCTGTGGATTATATTATTACTCCAGTTTCTACAGGACTTCTCAGTGGGGGAAAAAAAATTCTATTAACTCTCCTTTACAACTACCAGCAGGGTAACCTGAAGAGAATAATCTCCTCCATTTATAAGGTCTGGGGGCCTTAAAACCTGAATAGCAGCCCAGGAGCTTTGTCACAAGGACTGGCTGTTTCCTTTCCTTCGTAAAATTCCTATCTCCATTAATCTCTGTTTATTTTCCTTCTGCTTTTTAATTTGCTTAATGGACTTCAGCCGAAGTCTCTCCTAGGAGTCAGAGGAAAGTAAACTCTGATAAATCCTTTGAGACTTAATAGTCACAGTTAAGCACTTCTTTGGATTATTTTGTCTGACTTTCATCTTTGCTGCTACAGAAATGACTGCTGCCTAGTACTGCAGCCCTAACCCCTTGACTTAAGAGCCTGGGAATTAACTGACAAAAGGTATCCCACTTCCTTTCTTCCTTCTTTTGCAAGCATGGAAATACAGCAAGACTGGTTTTAAACTCGTAAAATGCAACTGGAGTGTGGGCCGTGTGTTTGCTCCATGCAGAAAGCATGCTGCAAGCTCAGTTCTCCTCAAAATGCAGCTCTGCCAGTCTCCTTCATCCCCAGGCTTGGGGTTCCGGGGTCAGGAGGAAGCCCAGCTGGATGGGAACTTGGTGCCCTGTACTGGACCCAGGCTGCGCGCCAAGGAGCACAGAGAGGTGTGGGCACCTCCAGCCTCAGCTTCCTGAAGTCAGGTACATCAGCTGCGAGGAGGGAGGTACCAGCTGCTCCTCCTCCACGCAGCCCAGCACCCTCACACCTCAGCTGGCAGCACAGACCAGGACAAGAAGGGGACAGCAGGTCCTGAGCCTCGAGGGGAACCTGCCCTCTGGCAGCCCATAGGGTGCATCAGAGAGAGGAGAGGAGACTTGTGACATTTCCTTGTTCCCACTCCTACTGGCATCATCTGTTCAATAACATTTGATGTTATTCATCTATTATTATTTTCTTTTCAATGGGTAGGCTTTGAATGACAGCCAGCATGGGTATTAGTTCTGAATACTTTTTGTTAGGAGTCCAAATCCTTGTTCTAACTTATATATTTCTAAGCAGCAGATTTATTTTTGTACAGCATTTATTCCTGCAGGATCTGCTTACTCAGAAATTGTGTTGTATAATTAGGTCCCAACTGCCTATTTCTAATCCTGAACAAAGGTTGACTTTATTGTTCATTTCTGCAATTTACATTTTCATTTTAGTTCTTCCATGTATGATAGACAATTAATTAGGTCCCACTCCACCAACCTTCTATTTCCTGTTTCTAATTATTAGGCTTTTTAAAAAACTCTCCATGGTTTTAACATGTCGCTGGAGCCATTTACACTTGTCCACCTGTGGTGAGGTGAAGGCATGAAGCAAAGGCAAGCACTTAAATCTGAGTTTCTCTGACTGACAAACCATGGTACAGGCAAATGATGAGCCTGTTAACTTACTGCAACCTGTAATTGAAATTTTACATGTATTTTGGCCTGATCTGCATCAACCAAGGGGACGTTTTCACAAAGAGAATTTCCAGCCTCCTGATTTTATTTGACCTTGGTAAAACTGTTGCCTGTGAATACATAGGCTTCTCTGTCAGAAGCAGTGAGTAGATGGCCATGGAAAAGGTCATTCTGATTGGTTTTTTGTGAAAATACACAATGATGTGCCAGAAGAAAAGCTGAGGTATTGGGCAGCTCCCATATCACGGTTATATCCAACCCTGACAACTCTGCCTTGGGTCTGTTTTTCTTTCCTTGGCATACAAGGGCTCAGACTCCCACATACTAAATCTCAGCAATGCTTCATTACAGCAGAACATATCTTATCTGAACTTGCTTCTTCGAGCACCAGGTGGTCAGCCATGGCACAGCTTCCACTTGCTGTTTTGTAGTACAGTTTGACATAGTAGTAACAAGAGATGGGGAGCTGGAAGTTAATATGCTGAGGGCTTGTAAATATATGACTCTAGGCACTGGAGGCTTTATTTAAGAGTGATCCACGATTTAGGGATCAAACAGCAAATGAACTGCAGTGGCATCAGAAAGAAATGTGCTCTTTGGAAAGATTTGATCAAACTGCGGAGGCTAGTAGGATTGCTGTATGGAGTAGATAAACCCTGGTGTGCTTGACGCCAGGCAGCTAAAGACATAGGTGAAGCATGGCTGTGAGAGCACAGAACTCTACTGCATGCAAAACCCACCCAAGAAGCTGGGTAAATACTCTGGTGGTTTGCTCTGTGGAGGTTGCTGCTGCCGGAAAACTTGCTGCTGGCATCCAGGCTGGCTGTGCTCCAACTCAGGGGTGTCTGTACCGCACAGCAGGCACAGCAGGGATTAGTGGGTCTGAGCAGCTGGTTGCACAAGCCGATGCACCTCCTGGGACCAGCTTAAGAGAAATGTTCATGAGCCCTATTTTGGAGCTGCCAGTGGTGAAACAAAGGCAGAGGCTGGGAGGCTGGGATCAGGTATCTGCTTCTGTGAAATACGCAGTGACCAAAGAGAAGAGGCATAGCTTGGCCTGGGATGATGAAGAGCAGACTGGACCCTACTCAGATGAGGCTCTTTCCATGGGTGGACGGGAGCCCTGCAGCTTGTTAGTCTCGCTCACTGATCCATGCTCTGATGTCTGGGATCCTGCTAACAAAATTATCACATCTAGTAAGAGTCAAAGTGGCTTTGTGGGAACCATGGGCTTCCTGTCTTCTTTGCATTTGTGAAGAAAGACTTTGTCATGTTCCCAGGGTAGAAGTCACAATTTGCATTAGGAAAATATAAACAAAAAGAAAAGATCGGCCCCGCGATAGAGCCGGCACAACAACAGATTCAGGAAAGTACTAGCTAAATGTTGTACAGCGGGCAGAATTTGATTTATATTTGTAAGGTTTTTTTTTTGTTTCAAAATACAGTATTCTCTCTCTTTCATGTCCAAAACCCAGCCAATGCAGAACAGAAACATAGCTTTTGGCAGTCTATATTTTTTAGCTAAACTTGTTTGTGTTCTCTTATAGTGCTTGAAGCGGAGCAGTAGCAAATTACATTAGTGCTTCTCAGTTTGTGACACACTTTGCCATGTTTTTTCAATAAAAATGACACCACTTAACTTTGCTGGGTCAGTAATGAAGCAGTAAGAGAGATTTTGTTTGGCAAGACAAACTAGCTAAGAATCCAGAGCTCCTTACAGCTAAAGCAAAATAAAGGATTTAGGTTAATTAGACTATTTATGGACTCTAAACTCTTCCTTTAATTTATGTATTATGATGAAATCTATCTCCGCAGCCGCTCTGAGCAGTCTTCCACACGCTATGGGAATATTTTTCCCACTCTGCTCAGCAGTGGCTGTGTGCAGGCCCTGCAGAGCAGACCTTGTCCCTCGGGGGACAATGGGAGTCGCCGTGTCTGTCTCACTGAGAACGAGGTATGTCCTTTGGTTGTGAACTAGAACCGCAATCCAGTGCAAAGTGATCTCACCAGAGATGGGCAGCTGGCTGGAAGGGAACAAGGGTAGGCTGTCTGCATCCTCAAAGACCATCTCGGCTTCATGGAGACACCTCTACTGTACAGCTTTTCGGGGGATGCAGATTGAAGTGCACCTCTGTCACCACCCTGTCTGTCTGCAGACAGGGGCATAGGTCAGCCACAGAGGTCCTGAGGACTTGGGTTATGTTCTCCAAAGAAAACCTGGAGGGTGCCAGGTGCTCTGCCATGTCTGGAAACAGAAAGCTCTCTTTCAGATGTGTCAGACATTATGACCCGATTCTCCCCTCACAAGAGCCTGCTTTTCTGTCACTTTTCATTATTTTAAACTCATGATGCCAGTATCTCTAAATGTGGTGCCACAAGGAGCAGGGTCATGAGCCCCAGAGGCTCTTGGGGCTGGGGTTAGCTCAGAGAGACCCTGGGCTTGTGAAGCCCCCGCCATTTCACAAAATAGCGGTCTGCATGCTGAGGTGAGTCATTACAGCAGATCCTCCCTAATCCAGAAAGGCATCTATTTTCCCCAGAAAGCGTCTACTCCAACAGCATTTAAACAAGCAGAAAAATGGGGATTATTGATGAAAGAGTGATGGATGGTTTCTGTCAGGAGTGAATCCAGATAGCACTGGTCAGTGGTTTCCAGACACCCGCACAGCAGCTGTGGGCAGTGAGAGAGCCGGTGTCGGCGGCCATAGTGCCGTCATGGCTGCTCCCCTCATGAGGGGGAATAACCCCCTCGGCCTAGCTCATAACAACGCTCCTCCTGCACTACAAATATTTTTGGAGTGGCATTGGTTTCGACAGCAAATAATGTCAATGGCACTGAACTGTCACCAAGAAATGATTTATGTTGACAATCATATCTTGGCTTTGCCTTGAATCTTAGTTTCTGTAAATGCCTTGGCATTTCTCTTGCAGTGACAGACTTTCTTCCAGGCACAGAGGTCTATTCCATCCACCTCAATTCTTAAGAGCAACTCTTTTTCTGTAGAAGCATTGCAGTTTGTCTAAACTCATGCAGTTTTGGGGAGGAAGGAGATAAAGAAGACATTTTTCTTTTCTATGTGAAAGGGATTTTCTCAGCTTTGTACATGGTTGGTTTTAGCTGGTCGATTGATGTTGGAATTAATAAAAATTAAGTGGCTAAAAAGGTTAATGAAACAAGCTGGAAATATCTGCATACGTACACAGACGTGCCTGTACACATACACACACAGAGCCTTTCTTTATTTTCCAATGAAACTATTCTCTAATACTGCAAATGCAGAGAAAAAGAACTATAATATAAATTTTCTTGAATTAATTACACCTTTATATTCTCAGTTGATTAATGGATCATGTTTTTTCTTGAGCAGAGCCATGATTCCCATTTTGTAGTTTCGTTAACAGTCTCCATGTCAGCCTAAGAAAGGCATTGAATGTGCTTTACTCTGACTGTTCGTGATGCCTAAATTTCACACTCAAGAGAACGCTGGAAATGCTATTAGCTTAAAAGGGTATTTGAATTTATTTGTGGTTTGGCAACAGAGTAAGTGATATTTGATGTATTTTTTGTTCCTATTTGTAAGAGCATTTAGTAATTTTGGAGACTGGATGTTTATCCATGCTTATCCATGAATACCACATGAGTTAACTGCATCAAATACCACATGAGAAGTGGCAGAGTACTTTTGTACAATTTTTGTTCCCCAATAGAGACATGAAAATATATATTTCTGGATTTTGTCCAATTCAAATGAGCAGACGAATCCAAAAAGCCAATTTGCAAATAAGAAAACAGATTTCTTTTTTTTTTTTTATCTTTGTTTTTCTATTTTTACCTCTTGTTCCTCAGGTAAAGTCACTAAAAACTAAAAACAACCTATGAAACACACTAATTATCCTCTCCAGCTTCCCCCCAGCTGATCCAGATCAATAGCTGAAAATGGGAATGTGTTCAGATTCCTTTTTTTTAAACTGAAAAGCACAAAATATATGGAGTATATGCTTTGGGAAATTATATTGCCTTTTTTTCATCTGTTCTATCCTGACCCATGTCCTTGACATGCGTTCCTTAGAATGCAAGGTCTGCCCCAGGCTTGTGCAATGGAGGGAAATGACTTTGATTTGACAGGACAAGGGGTAACAGCTATAAACTGGAAAAGGGTAGATTTAGACTACATATAAGGAGGAAATTCTTCACTGTGAGGGTGGTGAGACACTGGAACAGGTTGCCCAGAGAAGTTATGGATGCCTCCTCACTGGAAGTGTTCAAGGGTGGGCTGGATGGGGCTTTGGGCAACCTGGTCTAGTGGGAGGTGTCCTTGCCCATAGCAAGGGGTTGGAACAAGATGATCTCTAAGGTCCCTTCCAATCTGAACCGTTCTGTGATTCTATGATTCTATGAACTTGCGCTGCGTAGAGATTTCTAATCCCTGAGGTTCCCCAGCGTGGGTGCAGTTTCGTGACAGTGAGCTCAAACTTTGGCTTTCTGTGAGGGGGGGTTTTGCTCACTCATCAGCCAGGTCTGCCTGGGATGGTTGAGCTGGACAGGCCAATCTTTCACCTATTTCTAGTGACTTCTGCATGTAGCTTTCTTTACAAGTGCTGCTGAGCCTCCTGCTTACAGGCCCAGCCCTTTTAGCTTCTGTCCTTATCTGGGCTTTGTCACCCTTCCCCGTCCTGAGTGTAGGGCCACTGAAACACACGGAAGCACACTGCTGTTAAGACTAAGCTCTCACAGGAATAAACTCGCGTGTAAATTCAAGCTCAGGGATTTTGCATAGCTGTCAAGGATGTGCTCTAGTCAGCACCACTCCCACACTTCTCTGAGAGGCATTCCACTCTCGCTTTACACCAGCTCAGAATCTGTCCCCTCGGCACTGATCAGGAGAGCTCTTGGATATATGCTCCTATCAACATCTGTAAACAGTAAAAGCTTTCTAGGCTACTCAGGGGTTACAGTCGTTCTAGCAAGTGTCCTTAATAAGGAATTCAGACAGTTTCTGTTTGGTTTTAATTATGACAGCCTTTCATATAGGTTGGAGGGGCTCCTGGCTCTGTCCTGTTGAGACATTAAAGGTCCCTTTGTTCAAAAGCTCAGAGCCAGATCTGAGATTGTCCGTAGTTCACCTCTAGGATATGGAAAAGTGCTGAGACATGGCAGGGTTTGATGCTGGTAGCCCCCATGGTGGGAGCTGCAGCACAGTGTGTTGTCAGCATCGCCCTCCCTGCTGCAGCCTGCTCGCTCCAGCCGCGATGCTATCAGCATTCCTTGCTGGAGTCTGTCTGAGTGATGGCTGATTAATGAACTGGGGCTACAGCTATCTGTGAGAAAGAAGAATTGCTTATTTCACCCATGTCACAGTCCTAACTGGAAAAGTCTGACAGCATCTGGTTCATTCCTTGTAGAGACACCAGATACACAAAAAGACTTCTTTCAAGATAGTTATGATTATCACTAATCTCTCCCCTGCAACTTCACTCTCCCCAGGAAATAAAGCAAACAACTGACCTTGGAATTTCTTTCTGACGTAGAGAGAGAGGAAGGAAAAACATGACCATCCTCCAAAATAAGTTCTATGAGATGAAGCACAGAGCACAAATGTTTCATGAGCACTTTGACACAGAAAGTCTCATGCACTGTTTCATCTGAAGAAACAACATTCTTGCAGGTAAATACAACACAGTTCTCTGTTCTGATGACTGGTGAGCCCTTTCAATTTCTGTTTTTAAAATGAGATGTCTACTAGTGTATCCACTTTCTGTTCACCTAGCTGGTACAACAAAATCAAAATAAAAGGCTCCTGATGCAGCCCATATCATGAGCCAAGATGGACCAGCATGTGGCAGCAACGCACATTGTCCCTTTCTCATGTATATCAATGCAGGAGGACACTAGGTCTTCCATGTTCCCGCATAAACTACTGTTCAGTATGCTACAGAGCTCAACAATAAGTGAGCAGGGCCCCTCAGAAGCATGCTGGATCCACTGAAGTTACTCCCCAGTATCTCCTGGCAACCAATTATTTTCTCATACACATTATACTTGGCAGGACACGTAGGGTTTTCCAGATGGTAGAGTTGGCCTCTATTTTGCCTGAGTGAAAATATCACTGAAAGTATAAGGCAGTAGAAGTTCAGGTCTGACATCTGTGGTGCTGGAATTAAATCTCCCTGCCATCTATGACTTGCTGCCAGCCTTAAGCATTTGGGGTGTTTCAGCTATGTAGAGTTGTTCACAACTGCCTGCAAATGAATGCCTAACAGGCACCTTCATGGGAATTTTGTTCTCTAGAAAGCCTACTAAATAGTGATTCTCATAACGGTGATTTATGAGCTGTGGATGCTGCAAAATATGTCTGAAGGGCAATATTAAATCAGAGCACCAAAACGATACTGAATGCTGTGAAGGAGTCTCTTCACTAGCTGAAATGTCAACCTGCTATTGACCAGGATAATATGCCTCGTGGGAAACGCAAGATTTCTGCCATGGCAACGAGTCCGGATGTAGGTATCCTGCCTCATCTTCTAATCCTCTGCCAAATCAATAAGCTCTTCTCAATGATGGGATTTTCAACTGCAGTATGAGGAGATACTGTGGGAGGCGTAATGAAAACTGAGCAGTCTTGGCTTTGCGAAACCTCGCTATAACCCCAGAGCCACCTGCAGAGTGTGGTAGGAGTGCTGTGACTTGTGCAGGCACTGGGCCAGCCTGACTGCTAGGTCCCAAATTTTCTTTTTCAAAGGAAAATCTGAGTAGGTCATGTACTTCAAGAAAAATGCTTTACTGGGAAACTGTATTTTGGCGAGATGAGCATGACTGATGAGCTCACCTTGATGTGCTGTGCCACAGCATTTGAGACTGAACGAAAATCCATCTCTCTGGCTGTGTGGCTGTTTCAGCCTGTTGTGCTATAATGTAATGGCTGGCAGTTCAAAGGAAACCTTTGAACTTCAAGCCTGTACACTCTCAAAATACATGTATTGGGCCAGCTTCTGGGGTTTGTTTGCGGGTCCCAGAGGTGAGTGAGGGACCTGATGTTAAGCTCCTTCCAAATCCTAGCACTGAAATGAACTTTGCAAAGTTAAAATAGCTTCAGCAGTACTTCCAGGTACATTGCAACACCTGGGGATCAGGGACATCTGGACTCTGGGGCAAGGCTCTTTCTCTCACTGTGGCTGCACACTTGCAGCTGTCCCTTCTCCTTTGGGGACATTCCAAGAATGCTGGTAGCATCAGCTCTCTCTCTGTCCTGCACACACGCAATTTTAACAGAATCTGCATTCAGACCTCTTGTTCCTCTAACCTGAACTTATGTCAAACAATCCAAATCTGAAACCAGTGGAGGTGCACAAAGAGAAACCAGAAAAGCATTGTCACAGAAGCATGAAACAGAAAGGCAAAAGAGATTCAAAGTGCTGCAGCCTTGTCAGCTAGCTTGGTTGTAATATACTGCCATCATTCCAGGAGCAAACAACTTTCTTCTGCTGATCAGCAGCACAGTGCTGCAAAGAGGATATAAATGATTTGAAAAAAAGGTGAGGGTATCTCTGTGTCCACAGTGGTGGTAGCTAAACCCCAGGAATGGTTACTTGCACAGTCTCAGGTCCTAGGAGCCACAAAGCCATGATGGAGTGGGAACAGCAGCACCCTGGCTACCTTCAGGACCATAAGGTAAACACTACGGCTTTCTCAGCTAGCTCTAGGGGTAGATCAGGTACCTGCAGCAGTCTTATTTCCAGTCATGGTCTCTGACTTGAAGTCTGAGTGGGAAAAATAAGGTTAAACTCAATATATTCAGGAGATCCTGAGGAGAGGTAGAAAGGGATAAATTCGTCCTTGATTTGTACCTTGTGCAGCTTAGTGCATTGCATATTGATGTTAGAACACCACAAGGCAACGCCTTTCCATGGGGACAACTTGCAGAATAAAGCTAGACATCTGGATATGTGTAGGAACAGCAGGTTCCATGCACACAAGGTGAGGTGTAGCCAGAGCAACTTAGGAGCACCATGTGCTGAGCCCAGTACTTGCCTTATTTAGCCTTATGTTTGAAGTCAGCACATACTCTATGCTTCAGACCATTCCAGCAAGCTTCCCACTTGTTCCCAGCTGCCTTCATGAAACCTATTTGGGTGGCAGAGGTAATGCAGCCAAAGTGCACAACTATCATCTGGGGTGGGCAGTCTGAATTAGAGATTTCAGTCATTGGGTCTTCCCTGGGGTGCTTTTAAGGTATCACATTAACAAAGCATGTGGAGTTAGAGGAGGAAAATTCAGATCTCCTTTAAACCCATCCAACAGGTCTTTGCAGGCAGTTCAGAAGCTCTCTTCCTAATGGTGCCAGGGGGACAGCTGGAGGAGGCTTCACGGCGTCCACTTTTCAGTCTGATCTCAATGAACCTTTGTGGTTCCACTGATGCCAACGTGAGAACATTTCCTCTGAAGTCATTTATATAAACAGCACAGGGACTGCTCAGAGCATTCAGCTTTGTTCCACATGATGGGGACAGTAGCCTGACTGTTGATTTATTTAAAAGGAGAAAAACAACAACAAAAATGTCGCCAGGAAGTTATGTGACTATCAGGAAATGCTCACCAAAGGGACTGTGTTTAACAGTGTGTGCAAAGCCAGCAAATAAATCCACTATTTTATAAAGTAACACTTTTTATTTATCTTTTTGACAACACATTTAACTAATCTGTTAGGGATGTCAGCTCTGTTCCAAATCCCTTTTTATCTTTTTAAATGTATTTAGGCATGAAGTATTTCTTTAGGACACATTACAAAAAAAGGCTGTAATAGAGAATTTATTTTCATGTCTATGTATTCCTTTTTTGTCATTAACATTCTTTCCACTGTAACATGGCTGGGAACGGATGCCAGGTCCTGGAGTTTAGAACGATTTCTGCATCATGTGGATGCTCTTCTAATCGGTTGGTGTTCTTTAACGCAGTAAGAAAATCCAGGGATTTTCAGCCAAAACATTTTCACACAAGCCTGTCCCATCTTCCTATAACAGCTGATCTCCCCCAGAAGCTCTGACTCTAAAGATTTCCTGCTCTAAAATCTCTTTCTGCACTCTAGGAGGAGAGGTGGGGAAAACATCCAGTAGTGCCAGGAATATAGATATTATTCAGAGTAGGACAGAAAATGAAGAACAAAAGTCATCAGTGCTTTCTTCAGCAAAAATTGTATCTATTCAAGGCTGAGGCCCTTATTCTATGGGTTACTTGCATTTTGTTCTTGTTCGGGGCAGAACAGATTCCCCTCTAAGTAAGGTTCTATCCAGAAAGGGAAAACAGCCCTTAGAAGAAACATTTCCAAATGAGAACCCAGGTGGAGTGAAAGTATTTAACTCTGCTCAGCATTCTCTCACATTGCAGCCCCTTAGGTCAGAGCAGCGGTCCCGCTCTGTGCACAGCCCCATCCTCTCACAGAGGGCTGGGGGCAAAGCAGCAGCACTCTGTCGTGGGCTGGCTCCCATGGCAGAATGAGGCCAGGCTGGGGCTGCAGTGCTGGGCACCTTCCTGCTGTTATTGCTTTGTCAGCTGTGCCTGCAGCATCGCACAGTGCCCGGCTCTGACGGCTCCATGGCGCGTGGTGGCTTTGTCTCTGTGCAGCCCAGCTCAGGGGACTGTTGGTGATGCCTAGCCTCTATGCCAGCTCTGATTGCCATCACCACAGCTGGAGAACTTTTGAATCGTATTTGAATCATGCTACAGTAAATTCTATTGAAAAAAAAGGTGTAGAATTCCCATTTCCTCACCCACATTTGTCTGCGCTTTACCTCAGCTCTTGAACAGTATTTTTTATTTGGGGTCCAATCTGGTGAAGCACCTTCCTACATATTTTCTGCACTCAGAAAAGTAAGCGCAATCTGAGCTTGATACTAAAGCTTTGCTGCATCAGGGTCTTTTTGGTGCAGGTTACAAACTGGTGCCCACCCACCACTAATTGACTTGAAGGTGGGGTACTGAAACCAGGAACTGGAGGAAGATCATATTTCAATGTCCAGTACAAGCCAGCATGTCACTAAGCTTCCATAAACACAGGATTCAGTCTAGATTACATCAGCACAAACCAGTTCAAGCTATTCATCTGAGAGCAGACTATTGCATTTCATTAAAAACTAGAACTGTAATTTCACAGCTCCGGTTCCCATAAAATAATAAAAGCAGTGAGCCAAGAACGGACTTTTTTGTTTGAAATAAGACGTATCAATACATGAGAAATCTTGGTTCCAAAAGTGGTAAGAAGGTGTGCACAGTAGTCCAGCACTTAAGATATTCACTAAATAGACTTGTTTCAGTAATATATGGGAGAACATTACTGTTATTTTAGCTATTAATCCAATCACTCCGTATTTACTGCTAGTCTGTATTTGCCCAAAGTCGTGTTGCTTTAATACCTTGCTGAAACGTTCTAGCTAAATATAATTTCTAAATGGGCTCTATTATTCTTTTATTGATTGGGAAACTACTCATTTACTGATTTGGAAATGTATCTCCTCCTTTACACGCAGTCACTGATTTTTCTGTGTGAGCAACGCTGTCTTGGGGATGGGAATGGTCATGTGAAAGACAGATCAACACAGCACATCTCATTTGTTCCCTTTATTGTTTGACAACCCAAAATCTTGTTCTTTTTTGCCCTCGGAAGGACTCAGCAGTCCCCTTTCCAGGTCCTATTGTCTCAGGGTGTTGGCACAGGATGTCTGTAGCTCCCCAAGAGCTTGAGCTGGTGGGAAGGGGATTGATTTCCTTTGCTGGGGATATGGCAGGGGTGGTAGCAAAAGGCTGCAGCAGGCTGCAGAGCCTTGCTCAGGTCCCTGTGCCTGACTACCCACAGCCAGACAGAGTCTCACCAGCGGGGACATGCATAACTCTTCCTGTGGCCATTCCCTCCTTGTCAGGACAAATTTATTTTTTCCCAAAAAATCTCTTCAAGCACACAAGCAGCCAGCAGTCTGAGGCCTAGACCTGCTGCCAAAGAACTGCAGTAACAGTAAACTTAGAGCCTGTGAGTAGAGAGAGCTGCAAAATTCGGGGCCAAATAAACCGATACGTCCACGTTCTCAGTAAATGAGCTTTTGTTAAACCATGTGTCCAAGGTGGGGCTGCCAAACCAAGCACTACAGACAGGTCTAAACAACTGTCTACTTTTCATCACTGTTTAATACTTCCTCAAGATCTGACTCCTGCGAGATTAATAGTAATGACTCTCCACACTGGTGTTGCTACTCTCCATCCTGTTGCAGCTTCCCTCCTCTCAGAGCCAGTTGGTCACTCTTTACCTTTGGAAGGAGTTTCCAGAGGAGAAAGTTTCACAAAAGGAAATTAAGAAAATTTCCCCCTAAATCCCATCTATGACCTGCCTAAATCTCCTTAGAGAGATGACTCACATTGAAGTAGCCTAGGAGCTTTGCTCAGCAGAAACACTGTAGGAAAACACGGTCCTATGTTCCTGTTATGTTGTCTTTTGTTGCCAGGCCTAAGTGATCTCCAAAGCTTCAGCGGGCCATTGTTACCTCGCAGAGCAGCAGAAAGGATGCTGAAGAACCCCAGTGCATGAACACTATGGGTTAGTGGGCTGCACGGAGTGGCACAGGGACTCCTCCCGACCTTTCATGCTCCATCCCTGAAGGTTCTAAAATATTGTGAATGCAGCAGAATGTTCTCTGCTGTCAGAAGAGAGCAGGAGAATGACCCAGCAAACCACTGTCAGAGAGTGTGAAGGAAGGTCTGGACCTCAAAGCATCTCTTTGGCTAAGGAGAAGAAAGCAGACTGCTCACTGCAGCAGTTCTTTTCAGGATCACAGTCACCACCCAAGAGCTGCTGCCAATAGACCATCAAAGCAGAGTGCAACCAGAATTACACCATCAAGAAAAATACCCATGAGACTTCCCCACCCACCGGGACACAGTCAGTCTTATGGAGACCAGGCTTGCTGGCAGAGCAGAGTGCTTAGCACCACTGTGGATCAGGATTGAATTCGGAGTGCATATAAACTAGCAGAAAAATGAGTATCACCTGGGTAAGCCTCCTGGCGAGCACATCACAGTTTATGAAAGGATGGAGGGTTTCCTGTCCTGCCCAGGAGGCAGTCCCATGAGGAGGTAACCCACTTGATGCTTCTTTTACCACCAGAGACTTTCTTGCTGTTTTCTCCTCACTGCTTCTGTGGCTGTTTGCAATGCTTCTTCTCACCACCGCAGGGCTGTGTGTGATGGGAGGGGATGCAGCAAGGTTCAGGATCTAAAGCTTACCCTGAATACCACCCGTGAGCCCGGCTTGCTCCTTGTATAGTGCAATTTTAAAACCAGAAGGGGCTGAACTGCCAGTTCAGGCAGTACACAGATACGTCAAAACTTGCAGGTAAATGATGATTGGCAGCGACTTCACGTGTCAGCTTCCCCTGCCTCTGGCCATCAGCCTCACAGGATTTCCTCCCCACGCAGTGGCACTCGTGATCCATGATCCATGATCCGCCCTTTCTCTCTCTGTGATGGGGCCTGACCCTGGGGTGTGATGTGGAGGAGGAAGGAAGGGGAATCCGATACTCCCTAGGGCGTCACATCGGGAAGGACCCTATTACTCAGCCTTATAAAGATCCTGCTATTGAAACACAACAGCTCTGAAATTGTCACAGTTATTTAAAATGTTTATAAGCCTAAAAACTGTGTTTTAGATAGGACTTCATGGGATTAGCACTGTGGAGTGTTCAGAGCTCTAACATCCTCAGCTAGCACCTCTCAGCTAGGAGAGGTGCAGAGCTCCTGTGGTGCCTGTCTCAGCCCCATAGAGTCACACAGAAGAATATCAATGAGGTTCAGACAGTAAAGGCAAACTTTCATTTAAAAAGCATGCCTGCCTTGGAGCAACACCCTTCCTATTTCTCATTTTGGTGACAATCAGGTTATGCAAAACCAGCCAGCCTTTGCCTAACAGCAAACCAGAATGCCTCTGCTTCAGCAAGGCCGTGTACCTACCTACCTTGGGGAGAATCATAGAATCATTAAGGTTGGAAAACACCTCTAAGATCACCTCATCCAACTCTCCATGTACCACCACTATGGCCCACTAGACCATGTCCCTAAGTACCACATCTACACATTTCTTGGACACCTGCAGGGATGATGACTCCATTACCTCCCTGGGCAGCCTGTTCCAGGGCCTGACCACTCTTTTGGAGAAGTATTTCCTAATATCCAACCTGGTGCAACTTGAGGCCATTAATTCCCTCTTGTCCTATTGCTGTTACCTGGGAGAAAAGGCCAACCTCCACCTCACCATAACCTCCTTTCAGGGAGCTGTAGAGACCAATAAGGTCTCCCTTGAACCTCCTCTTCTCCAGACTGAACAATGCCAGGAAACCCTTAGAAGTGCCCCACTTGCCTCCTGGTACCTGTGGGAGGGTGCCTGCCGGAGCTCCCCATCACTGCTGCCCAGAGCCAGCAGATGGCACCTGGCTGCTGCTTGTCCTGGTGCAAGGCAGGGCTTGCCTGCAGCACGCTTATCCGTGGTTGAGGCAGGGAGGTAACTGGACGTTACTCAGCCCAAACCCCTTCTCAAAGCAGGTCCAGCTAAAGCAGCTTTGTCTGGGACCGTGTTTAGTTGGGGTCTGAATATTCCAAGGACAGAGACTCTACAACCTCTCCAGGCAGCCTCACAGTAAAAAAATTAAAAAAAAAAAAAAGTGATGTTTAAATGGAATTTCCTGTATTTCAGTTTGTGCCCATTGCCTCTTTTCCTGTCACTGCGCACCACTGAGAAGTCTGTCTCAGTCTCATTTACTACTCCCATCTTAAACATCGATATGATCCCCTCAAGCCATCCCTTTGATATTTCTTCTTTCTAACTCATGAAGCACCAATAACATTTAATATATGCCCTATACAAGCAGGCAGGGTGCCACCAAGAGAGAATCTCGCTGGAAGAAGCATTCCTGTTACATTCCTAACCGTAGGGTTGAGATCACAGCAAGGTGCATATTTCAGCACATAGTAGATATTTGTATAGACAGCCAACTCCAAAGTTTTGGATTAAATGATTCTCGACTTGAGGGGAGAGGTTTTAAGCCTGGATCTTGGGCTCTTGAAGTTTTGTTGTTGGTAGATTCAAAACACTGAGGGCTTTTCTGGAACTTGGGTCCAGGTGCAAATAGTGTGCGACTGGGTGAGCTTTTTGCTAAAGCTTTCAGAAATGTTACTTGGCTTGTTCTATCCATATTGGACCTTCCCACCATGGTAATTGGCTCCTAATAACAGGCTGGGTAAGGAGTTTCTCCTTCCCTGGTGTATTCTCTTGACAAGCGTTGGCTCCTCTAGACAGAGATGTCTACATGCCAAGCCACAATATTCCTCCCAGCATGTTTTACATAGTCATTTATTTATTTATTTCTGTCCTGCATCCTGCTCGCTTGCCAGTGGAAATCTGCCTGGGGGATTTGTTTCATGTCTCCTGCAATGGGACCTGGAAATCTGCCTTCTCGGCTTTACCAAAACACTCCTGACCAATACTAGGAGAGGATGCCAGAATACAACAGCTCCTGTAGTGCATGGGAAAGGCATCTCCCTTGCTGGCTGAAGACTTTTGTTCTTTGGTGTTTCTCCTCTCCATCACCAGCAGCAGCAGCAGCAGCTCTGTCTCCTCCTCCTCCTCCTCCTCCTCCTCGCTTCCTTTAGAACTGTTGTTAATAATAGATGGGCTGCTCCAGAAGTAATGCCTCCTATTTATTTCTATGAAAACGAACAGATATAAAGAGCACAAAAACACTGTTTGATGGAGCAAATTCTCAGCTACAAGACACTATTTTTCAACATAGTCACCACCATTAGCTAAGCATTTTTGCCAGTGATGAGCAAAAGCCTGCATGCTGCCCCCGTAGCAATCTGCATCAGCATAGGTGCCCCACTGTCTCTGTTGCTCCTGCTGAAATGCACCACCCACCACATCACTGTGCTCACGTCCACTGTTTGGACTCCATGAATGTTCAGAAGGCTTCAATGAATGTCAATGGGTGCAATTTTTTCCCCATGACGGAATTCAATTCCACCCATTTTCTTCATACGCACTTCCATGTCAGTCGCCATTGTGTCAGTGTCCCTCTGCTGCCATCTGTCACACGGCAACAGAATGGAACAGAATATTGGTGGGAAGGTTCAACCTCTGCTGCCATACCACCAACATCCGACTCTGATATTGTGGGCCAACATCATAAAATAGGAGGCATTGCTTTTGGAGCAGCCCTCATAAATTTGTTTTCCAGAAAAGGCAGAAGAGTATCCTGCAGTCTTGCCAAGGAGCCTTATCTGCACACCACACCTGAAATTTAGATTCTTCTGTAGCACAGGCCAGTATTTATCGTGTCATTTCACTGACCAGCTTTATTAGATCCATCCCCCCAACTCCTTGCCTCACAGAAGTCTTGAAGCCTGCTTTGTTGATGATCACTTTAATCCCTGCTTCCTACATAATGGAGACAAAAGATCTTTCCCTGATGTAATGTTTAAAGCAGAGCATTGCACCAGAGATATCACAAGGCTCATATTGCAGCTCTTGTGGAATCTAAACACAAGACTGTGCTGTTGAGTGTGTGAGTTCTTTAGAAGTCTTTTTTGTGCTGCGTGCTCAGATAGGAAGACAAGCTAAAGAGTGACCTGATGCAAACCTGGCTTTAGTGAGTGAAGAGCTGTCAGATGATTTCAATAGACCTTCAATCTCAATTTCATTTATTTGAGTCCATGGGATTCTGTGGCTGACTTTATGAATTTCTACATTTTGACTTTCAGCAGTTCATCTAAATCAACTCTCTACAGGGAAGCATGAGGCCTTCCTGGATATGCTCTTGGCTTTGGTTTAGTGAAGTTTCTTTACAAGACCATCAGCTGTAATTGACCATTGAGTCAAGTTTCAAAAATGCTGCTCCACACCAGAAAGGAAGAAAGATGTGGCAGTGGGTTTTGGAAGAGCTACAGTTTGGCTCTTTGGCATGACATCATGGGAAAGCATCATCGCCGGTTGTTGCTGTGCCAAGAATACAGAAGATACTAAGATAATGAAGAGACTCAAAATGTCCTGAATACTGCACTTGCTTCACTGAAATAATCTTGATTTTTGCAATAAAAACTTACTAAAAACACTTAAAGAATAGTTCCACATCGGCTTCCTAGTTGCATCAGATTTATTAACAGCTAAATCTGTAAGATCCTAAGCAGATTTGTCCAGCAGAAAGCTGGCCACATTACAGAAAAGCACAGCTTGTCATGGGAAAACAGCCCACTGTGTCAGCCTTGCACCAGAGGCATCCTGCAGCTCGTCTGAGCAGCAGAGGTGGCAGAATGAAGAGGCCTTGTCCAGGTGCAGCTATCCATAAAGCACGTAGACTTTATTCCATATACCTTCCTCCCTTCTCCTGCTGGAGAATACCAGCTGTGAAGGAACAGTGGGCTGGCACAGTGAGGGAAAAGCCTCCCCTGGTTGGCAGGAGAGGTTGGAAAAGAGAATTAGAAATGGTTATTTGAATGCATGCACTTCTTGACAAAGTCAGTGCTCAAGATCCTCCTTCTAGCTCTTAGCACACCTTACCCAGCTGGAGCTGCAGCTTCCCAGTCAGAGCTTTCATCACTCAGGCTGCTCAGACCAACCAAATTCACACTTGTCTGTGCTAAACTGTAGCCCTGAGCCCTGCGTGATAGTGTGGGAGGAGAGAAAAGCACCTCTATTTCTGCAGCCTTTTCCCAGGCTTTGTAAATCCCAGCTGTGGCCCTGGGTGTAGCTGTGCATCCAGGCTGCAAATTAAATCTTCAAAAGAAGCTGGTGTGAGCTAGTACCTGTCCAGTCAGGCAGCTTGGAAAGCCACAGCGCAGAAACAGAAGCTGGTACAACAAGTAATCAGAACACTTGGGATTGCCTGAGTCATCGTCATACCTTACTGATGAACATCCTGGGGACTCGGCTAGTGACAGGCAAACTCCTTTGGAAGTTAAGATCCCACAGCCCTAAATTGACTTGTGAATAGTTACTGGTTCTTCTCAGATCTTGAGATGAGCAAATGCATGAACAAGATCATTACCATCTTGGGGCAGGAGTGTACAAGAACTCATGGGACTGACTTATGGAAAGTCTGTAAGGAGAGGCTACCAGCAAGGGGTGCAGGGGCAGGTCCTCAGAGATGGTGCTGAGGTGCCTAAGCAAGGTGCAAGCAGAACTGAGGTGTCTGGATTGAAGTTCATGCTCCACTGAACCCACTGAACTCCTGAATTTTATCTCCAGGTCACTTTTTTCTTTAATCTCATCACACAAACAGCATAAGAAATAGAGAAGGAAGAGTCCTGGTGTGTTAATGGTCTGCATCAGATCTCTTGCGTCCTGTATCATGCCCACCTTCAGGCCCCTCTCCGGGTTGTGAGGGACCTCGCTACCCCAGCAGCAGTGGGTAATGGCTCTTCCCGTGTAGCCCTGAGACAGGCACTAAGTTCCCATGGGGAAACAAGAAATCTGGTGCATGCCTCTGTTCAGGATTTGTGTCGTGTATCAACTTTGCTTTGAGATTTTGTGGGCTTATCTGCTGAGTCACCAAGGATTTTCTATAGGCTAAGAATTATTGTTCAAGATCTTGCTCCTGACTCTACTGAGCACAGATCCACAAAAGTTATCACAGAATCGTAGAATCGTTTTGGTTGGATCGTTAAAGATCGTCTAGTCCAACCTCTATGTAAGTGATTTTTTTAGGCATCTAAGCATTGCTTACAATGTCAGTGAACCTTTTTCTACTTTTGGCAGCCTTTGCCAAAAGTGCCTATCTCTGTATCAGGAGTTCTAAGTTAGGGGCATACAAGGCTGCAAAGCACCCAGCGTGTCACTTCTGATGGCTTTAACAGTAAATTAATGTTGTTTAGCTCTCTCAGGAAAGAGCCCAAACAAAGACAAACACATGTTAGCCTGAACATGCTGACTTGGTGAAAAACAGCTAGTTTCTCAGAAAGTTGAGAACTGACAAAAGACTGTGCATCAAGTCTTACATTTACAAACAACCTCCCCATAGCTCCTTTTGGACAAGGAAGTCTTGTGTGGTTGTTTGGAGGCAGAGAGACATGCTGGGGCAAAAGGGGACTTTTGAAGGCTGAGGCATCTCCTTGGCACTGTGGAATGATCCAGATGTATAACTCCAGACTCCTTATTTCGTTCCTCAGTGGGGCATGATTGCTCAGGCTGGGCACCATTACTGCAGCCAATTTCCAGTATACATTTTTGTGTCTTCCTGTGGCCTTGCGTTTGATAAATGTGTCCCATGTGCCTAGAAGAGGCAGGCAGCATGTGTTTAATTTTCCCCCTTCACTCTTCCCTTGACCCTACACTTATGTGACTTGGTGCTCCACACACAGCACTGCTTATCATTCACAGCTCTGTCCAATATATGCAGCGTGAAACAAGAGAGAAGCAACTCCCAGACACAGTGCTTGTGGTCTGGAAGCTGCATCACTTTAATGTGGCCTGTAGTAGTGCTAACACAAGCCGGTGGATTGGAGATGGTTGCCTGTCAGACCAGTTTGGTGTCACTGCGCTGCATTTTACAGAATCTGGAGTGTGATACAGAGATATCTGAATGCAAAGTCAGCTCAAGTCAATCAAGCTGGAGCTGCTGGCACAGCCTTAGGGTGGGAGAGAGGGTGGTGAACAGAGGCAGCACCTGGAACTGCTGTGCTGCATTTTTCATGCTCCAGGGTCCTGGAAATCCCACTGCTCTGTCACGACGCAGCGCCTGCCCGAGAGGCAGCCGGGCCTGGCAGCAGCACCGGGTGAGCGAGAACCAGCTGCAGGGGAGAGAGGGATTCTGCAGGAGACAGCCCAGCTGGAGCAATGCTGGGCCTTTGTCAGGTTGTTCCAGTGTCTGTGCATCATGCTTCGGGAGTTCTACTTTGCCAGGAGGATGCTAGCACCGTATTTCCCCAGCTGATGGGGAGCTGACTATAAATCAGGGCATAGTTATCATGATTCAGCTTCAAAGCCCTGCATAAATGTTAGCTGACAGCTCCCTGCCGTAGATGCTCATTATCTGCAGTGGGAAGGGTGAAGGCATTTGCCTAATGTCTCCCAGTGAATCAGTGACAGAGTGGCGATGCGTGCCAGGAGGCCCCGGCTCCCTGAGGAAGGCACTGGGCCCCGTTGCCTCCTGTGCTAATGGCTTCCATGCACAGCCAGCATTACTGACAGCCCTGAGTGAGTGTGAGAAACTTGCCTGCTAGGAATCTTTGAAGATTCAGAGAAGCCTCGTAAAGGCAGGGCATGCAGGAAACGCCTGGACGGTGGTTTAAGTGGCTGTACGTGCTTGTCCGTGAAGTTTGCTGGGTTCTCATCATGCACGTTGTGCTCGCAACATCCTTTGAAGAGAGAGCACTTTTGCACCATTCATGCAGCTATGTGTCTGAAATGCACTTAGTCAGGTACAGCTACTTGTCTGCATTTACCTTTAGATCAAAAGCTGTTCTGATATCTGGGTGTATTTGAATTACAATTAAACCCCTCACGGCTGTAAGGCATTTCTGTGCCAGGCTTAGCGCTCTGGTTTCAGGCGAGTGAGTGAGAGTTAGAAGGTGCTTGAGAGCGTGGGCCGTTTTAAAAGCACACATCAGTAGGGTAAGTAGTGAAAAGTTTTGGTTTGCAGATGTTGCAGTTCAGCTGAGGGGCAGGCATTTAGGCCCTGATGCACTTTGCTTAACAGTCAGAGCAACTGCAGCTCAGACGCATGCTGCTCCTCCATGCTTCTCTCCCCTATCTCCTTTGCACAGCAGCTGTGCGGCTGTGAGAAGAACTGATGTCAAACTAATAGCAAGTAATTGCTAAGAGCTGATGAACCTCTCAGATGAAAGGCACCATCTAATTACAAACTTCTGTCATTGCTCTTTATTACGAAGCCATCAGCCAAAGGACTGTTGCCCTGAGAAATACTTTCTACTTGCTTATGAGATTTGAAATGGTTTCAGTTACTGCATCTTGCTAATGTTCCCTGAGAATGTGTTAGTCTCTGGCTCTGTCTTTTTTTTTGGTCCTTTTCATCTAAAAGAGCTTTTTGCCCATTGTTTTTAACAAAATCCCAGTGTCCCATAAGTGCTGCGTACACAAGCTCCCTGCACACTCATCTGAAAGCTGACTCCGTGTGTCTACAGTTGTGCCTTAGCTGAAGATGCGGTATTTAGGCCTCATCTCTGATTTCTTAACAATGTTTCTGTAATTTGCAGTTTCTTTGTTTCTTTGTTTGTTTTTGAGGTAGATAACATTTGTGAAAGAACATGGAAAAGTTCTTGGAAGTAAAAGTTGATCGAATCCAGCAGTGATCTGCTCTGTGCATCTGCATATGCCTGAGCATGTGTGTGTGCCATCACTGCAATGCCACGCCGCAGCGCGTAACTAAGAACCACAGTAACAAAGTAGATGTAAAATAAACAGCTCATGAGATCAAAGAGTGAAACTCTCAGTACATGTGAAGCAGAATATCAGACAGCACTAAATAGGATCAGACTGGAAACTTAAACCACTTCTGTGCCAAGTCCATGGCTGGAATAGCTTCATGGAGTTTAGTGGTGAACCAGGGATGAGTTTGGCATGTGGTTAACTTTTTGTTCTCAGCTAAGTTGTGACATAATGCTGAAATTATTGTTACACAAGTATAGCTGCCTGAAATTAGCCAAGGCTCCAAGCAGGAGTTTGGTTGTTGTGAACGTAAACTGCATGTAAAGTTAACCAAGGCTGGTTTAGGCAGCCATTGCTTGCAGCTGATTAAAGTAAGATAACCATTCTGCTGAAAACCATAACTGAATTTCCACAGCCATTCACTCTCAGAAGGCTTCAGTTAGACTCCTGTGCACCCCTTCTCTATATTGGAAAGCACGCTGCTGCTCTCGGAGCCACCTAGGCACTTACGTGGGCTCTCTTCTCCCGCTGCCATGTGTCCACAGGAGACAGAAACACCCATCCTCAGCTTTCAGATATGGGCCTGAAAGTTTTGATCAAAAAGCTGTTTCCCCTAGTTTGCTATTACAATATGGTAAAGGTTCAAAAAAAGGAGCTGAAATGCATCTGTGCTCTTGGGATAAGCAGTTTTATTTGACTGGTTTTACCTCTGCAGGGACCCCTATTTCACTGCTGCTTCATCAGCACAGGCTGTGTACATCGTGGATGCTTTGCTGGAACAGTGAATCTCAGGGCCTTCTGAGATCAGAGAAATAACTCAAAAACAAAAGTACCAGTTCTAAAACAAACAGAATCCTTCAGGCCCCGTGGAAAATGTAGTGATTCAGAATTATGCAACAAATATAGCCCTGGACTCTCCTTATTTCTGTGTATAAAACAGCAGAACAGTCTGCTGCACATCCGAGTTTTGCAATGCATTCTACTCCTTTTAATCCATACAAAGCAAATAGCAATGATTATAAGCTTTTTTTTTTTTTTCTTTTTTTTTAGGATGAAAAGAAAATGTCATCTTGGTTCTAAGAGCTCATTTATGAAGGTGCTTCTAAGCTAGCAGATTTGTACAGATACCATTGCTGCAATTCCTCAGTGGGAACACAGTGGGAGGAGGATCTGCAAAGTCTGCAGGGTCCCACTCATGCCAGGTACTCCTGGTGCCTGACTGATTTACAGGCTGTCCTAAATAACTCGGCTTCCCCTTGCTGACAGCAGAAGTCTGCTTTGCTTAATCCCGCTGAACAGCAGAGCTGGTGTCATCTGCACTTCTGACGAGCATTTACTTGTGAACTTACTGATAACACATCCTCCGACAAAGCCAATACTGACAAAACAATAGTTCCTCTGCTGACAAAGTTATTTAAAACACAGAATAACTAGGTTATGTTACATATTATCGAATCTTACAAGAAGATGCATGGGATTTAATTTCTACAGTGTACTTCAGTGACCCTATTATTTCCTAACACTGAAGTGATTATATCTCAGCTGTCTCCATTAGCCTCAGCTGAGTGCTCTGGTGTGACGCTGGTAATGGGCTAGGTCTCGAAGTAGAGGACAGGAGATATGTGGCTTCTTGGTCACCTAGTGACACACATACTGGAAGAAAGAGGGAATGAAAGCTAAAGAGAGGTGCAGAGTACAAATGAAAACGATGACAGAAATTCCTGCTTTTGAGATTTTCCTAGCAATGTAAGGCTGCAAGGTGTCATATTAGTTTGTTCTTTTAGTTTTGTTACAAGACATACTGATTGCACAAATGGCTCCCAGCTGAAAAGGGTTGCATTTTGGCATCTTTAACGAGGAGAGCTTTTCTCCTAATTCTCCTGGGTTTAGAATTTGCCAATACTGCAAAAGAATTACGGTGTTGTATTAAGTAATATTTTTCTTTTTGTTGCTTCCACTGCAAACTCATCTGCTTCTACAGTCATTCTGATATGACGATAGCTGATTGTATGATGCTCTGAACAGGATCTACAGCAATGCATAGTCAGGATTATTTGTCAAAAAGTTGCCTTTAAATGGTTGAACATTTAGAGATTTTTTTTTTCTTTTTTTGCCCCCAGTAAGTATCAAAAAGGCCACTTTTTCTGCAATTCAGGAAGCTACATTCTGCAATTGGCCATAATCTTATTTTTCCTTACCCTGATCTGTATCTGTTTTAATACATCCAGCTGCCATCTTTTTTCTCGGAAAGGTATTTGTGGAAGAAAATCCATTGATTTTTATCTTCAGTGCAATCTAAAAGAGATATGCATGGGTTTGCTCACGTCTGCCGTTAAACCAAAATGATAATTTGGAAGCCATATATTCAGAATGTAAATGACTCATCTTTAGGTGAAACTGACCCTAATTAGATCTAGATCAGCCGTCATTTGACAGAGAGAACGAAAATTCATTTTCTCTGAAATGTGGTAATGGCTAGGAAACTAGCCCCAGAACCTTAAATTAAAAGCAGGTTTTAACATGCTGGCTCCATGCCTGCCTTCAATATCAGCCTCTGCCTGTTTCAGTTAAATAAATGGTAACAAAAGAAGACAGGCTGGGTGACGTTAAATAAAGAGAAATTTAAGAGAGTAATTATAGCATTAAGGAAGGCCAGAGGTGAGGAGCTGTAAACTTTGTGGAACAAAATGCAGCATGCCAGTTTCTCCAAAACTTTATTCACTGAAACCTTTTTACTCCTGGTCACACAAAGGTGTCTGCTAGCTAAGGCGTCTGTCCCCAGCCTAGGGCACAATGTGCTCCTGGCACCAGCCTGGCCCCGCCCCTGGCGTGCAGCTGCCCCATGCAGGTGACTGTGAGGTTGGAATGGGAAACGATGGAGCAGCAGATCTGGAGAGCAAAGGTGGGTCCTGGGGGCAATCAAGCATCCCCAAAACAGTGTCTCATGCTGCTTTTCTGTCTCATTTTTCATCTCATTTTGACAGCACACTCTGTCAGAGGAGTCACCAAGCCCTAACTACTAGGCAGCTTTGGAGAAGGAAGTTTGCTGGAGAATGGGCTGTATTTCCTACATCCAGGTTTTGAGAGATTTGCTCTCAAGGAGGTTAAGGAGTTACAGTGAAGAAACAGCCTATCTGAGTCTATGAAAGTCCTACAAGAACGATTCACCAGCTATTTTAATAAAATCAAAGATATTCCTGCAAAGCCAATTGCTCTAATAACATATGGTAGGGAAAGCTCAGAAGATTACGAACTTAATTCATATAAGCACCCAAGAGAAGCACGTGGAAGGGAATTGAATTTTAAAAAATCAACTGGGCCTCTTTCGTCTTTGAAATGTGATGCCCTTGTTATGAATGAGGCTATTTAGGCATCTGTGCTCTGTGTGTGTGTATGTGCGGTGACATAAGAAATACACTCATAACCAGAAAAATACCATGGCCTGATGTTCTTGGGTAATTCAGAGGACAAAAAGTCTGCTTAATGCTTCCTGAATGTTTAGCTCCAGGAGCACTGATGCGGTGAGGAAAAGGCTTGAGCACCCAGCTGGCTCTGGGGCTGCTGCAGGGTCCTGGTGTGCAGGCAGCACTTGTCATCTCCCTGCTCTACGGTCCAGACCTATCTCCCCCTTAGCAACCTGAAGTGTCCAAGCAAACCCAAATGTCATGCAACTTTCTTCTGGAGATGAAGCTAAAAGCATCTCCATGCTCCAGAAGAAGAGACTTTGATACTGCCCAGCATGGTATAGCTGTGTTTCCCTGACCCAGTAAGTCATTGCCAGTCACGCATTTGTAAGTCAGGAGCTGCACCCAAAACTCATGAGTTTTCCAGCCTTAACAGTTTTGATATTGTTTACTGTTGCCTTTTGCTTTTGTACATTTTCAGCTGCAAGGTTTCCATCCTTTTGCTAAATTTGAGCATCTGAGAAAACAAAAATTGTCAATTAATTTCATAAATTCAGGATCTAGGGATTTAGAAAAAAAAAGCATTAAGCACAGTTAGAGTTGGCAGTGTTAGGTGAAAGCTATTAAGAGCTCCAAGAATCTAATGCTTATTTCAGGAATGTCCTGTGTAATATTAAGTTAATTTGTTGCTGGTTACTGAACATAGTAGAAAGGAGAAGGAGGTAGAATATTTATTTCAGCACATTTTTATAGAAAAAATGCCTTTTCTTTTTACAGAAAAGTAAGTAAAAATGTCACCATCGTTTTTTGATAATACTTTTCGTTTCGACCATTTTTCCATGATCATTTCTGCAGGATATTCATCTCAATTTAAAAATGAAATGTCAGTGGAAAACTACAATATTATTGATGAGATAATCAGTTTCTTTGAAAATTTTGAAATAAAGTACTCTAAATGTCAATATTTAATCATAAATTGTTTTCATATGCTAGACCCTGCAGCTCAGCTACCTACCAAGAAAGATACAGCTTTCTTTGAGATCCCTGTACAGGGAATACCTGCACCAATGTCTCTGATGGGTTCAGTTTCGCTTGTATTTTTAAGGTAACTTTTACAAATGCAGAACATGTTGAATTTTACAGAAGTCCTGCTGGTTTCTGGGTCCTGACACCTTTGGCTATCTGGAGTGTTTGCATCTTAAAATATTCTTAGGAAGTGAAAGAGCAAATTTTATGGCCCTCGTGGCTTGTTCATGAATTTCAAAGTGTTGTTATCAGGATTAATGCATAGGTCTGGTGGAATGTCCCTCTTTCACCACTCAAGAAAAGAGGAAGGGGAATGTGCATTGGATTCTTTAGGAAAAATGAAAGTGCTTGCACTGATCAGATAAAGTTTCTTTGAAAAGAGGAATGAGTCCATCCTCACTCAGAGGCATCACCATGGTGGGAACTTTTCCCTCCTACCTCTAAGATTTCCCTCAGGAAATCTCATTTTTTCCAATCTGTGGTGTCACTTGACAGTAGGCAAAAGAAGACATGTATAGGTCACATTTTATGAGTTTTTTTGGGAGAAGTATCTTCCTTCAGTTTGTAAAGGTGTTCTTGAATGGCTTCCATCACTTATTCCCATGTATCTGTCATTCACCCCATCTTTTCTTCACTCCCTTTAGAGCTATTTTCTTGAACTCCTGAGCCAGCCTCTTGCTGCCCAAGTCAGCAGCCTGAAGGTCAGGCCCTTGGTTTCCTGAGACAGTGGTGCTCAGAGACCCACTTCATCTTGCAGGTAAAGATTTGGAAGTTTGCACTTGTTTTGAGGAATTTTGCAGGGTGATCTTTCCTTGCTGACCATCAATCTGCCCTACTTAAATCCAAGGTCAGGCTGATGTCTTAACTGAAATTCCTTGCCTTCACTGTAGTGAAGTGATGCACTATATGATCCATAAGTCTCCAAATCTGCTCCTTAGTGTTCAGCTGTAAGCAAGCATTGATCTCACTACAGCTTGTTGTGTACACCGCTGTAATTACAGTGAGCGACAAGGAAGCCCTGACTTCTAGGAATATAGGCTGTTGTTTGATTTCTGATGTACACAGACGTGACTGATACTTTCACAGAATCAAGGAATCATAGGATAGCTTGGGTTGGAAGGGGCCTTAAAGACCGCCTAGTTCCAACCCCTCTGCTGAGGGCAGGGTTGCTGCACTAGATCAGGCTTTGAACCCAGCATTTTAGCACACAGGTAATGCAGGTAATGGAGAACAGACGTGGTGTCAGAAGTTACTCAAACAGCCAGCAACTGCAGGGGACTATGTCTTTGGCTGATGTCCCTGTGACACTGTTTTCCTGCTCTGGGCTGACGTGAAGTAGGAAACCCAGGCTGGATCCCCCCCCAGGAGCTGCCCGGTGGCAGGCCCTGCACATCTCACACGCTGGGCACAGGCTCATAGACCAGAGCCTAGCTCAACCACCCACAGACTTTGCAGTGGCTGTTTGCGTGCTCCACTTCAGCCATGCTGCTGAGCACTTTGCAAGTATAAGACTTTTGCTGCTCCTCTAAGAACTTCCTTAATTAAAAAGTATCACACTTTTCATACATGTATTCCAAAGTCTCAGAGTATGGATTTTTCATTGTTCATTTGCAAACTACTAAGAGTACAGCTTTCTTTAATACTGAAGCCAAAATTGTTTTAAAGTCAGGAGCTTGTGTGTTGGGGCAGTGATCTATACAGTTTTTTTCAGCAGCTTTCTTATGCTTTCATGATTTTATTGTATGCATCTGCTGCAGAGGGTGACGTTCTCACATAGCAAAGGGTAGGACATAGTAGCAGAAGCAACAGGAATTAAGTCTCTGGTTTGTAGGCATTAAGAGTTCTCCTTGTACACATGTGCTAAGAAGGGCAGCAGTATCAAGGTAATCTTGTTGTTGTTGCTTTATGTATGTCAGCTCTTACATGACTAATGTGTCCCATATTCTTATCATCCAAATCTTGACATCAGATGGTTCTTTTTAGAGTGGGATGTGATTAAGCTTTGCAGGCACCGAGAGCTCACAGATCAGCTTACACTCCTCCCTCTGAATGGGTTTGTAACCAGCATGCTGAGAATAAAAACTTGCTGAGAAGGATGAAACTAGCACTTGTATGTGATACGAAACACCAGATCTTGAGCCTGTCAAGATCCACCAGAGCCCAGAATAGGGAGCAGGCCTTACACGCCCCTGTGAATGCCCACATTTCCCTGGAGTTTGCAGGAGAACTGGTGCTGGGCTGCCACGCTGCTGGCTGCTTACCACCGAGGAGAACAGGAGAGGCTCAGGGCAGGGGTGAGTGGTCCATACACCTTGTGAAGATGGGAAAACTGCAGAAGTAATTCACCAAGCTCCAGAGTGCATATTCCCTCAGCACGTGTCCTTGGATGAAACCTGGCGTTAGCTAGAGCTCTCCAAAGTTACATTTGCCTCGTACTTTCCCAGTCAAACACAACAAAAATAAAAACCACAGACATTGCTTTTGATCAGTCATCTCCGAGGTACCTACACTGAGATAGCACTGCTCTTGCAGAGCACCAAAACTGAGAGCTGAGTGCCAGCTTTCTCAACCCACCAGAGCTATCACCTCTCTGGTACCTCCACAGGCAGCGTGGCAGCCACTGTGCCCATGTGTGCATCTGCTCTCTGGCTCTGGGAGAAGTTGGATGCAAGTCCTCCACATGGGAAGGATTCATATCTCAGATGGCTTCTTCTCTGCTGCTGCTCTCTATTCCCTCCTGAGGACACGGTTCCCATCAGGACGTTCTCACATCTTCTTTGCTCCTTCTTTTCTCTTATATATATATCAGCAAGTTCTTTGATGAGAATTTCTTATAGGGAGAAAATCCCATTTGTCACTTCTCTGTTGGACAGAATGCTAGAATAGGTTAACTAGAGTGGACGTCTTTTTTTCTTTACATATAGGACATTTGCTGTAAAGATGGAGTTTAGAGAAAAAGATAGGCTTTAGAAAGGTGAAAGGTTTGATGGATTTAGATTACAAATTAATAAACACTTTCATACTTGGAAAAAGTTTCCATTGTGGCACACTTCGTGACGTATTTTAGAAGACAAGATGAAGAACGTTTTGTTTTTGAACAAAGAACTTGACATTTCAAGTGGAACTTTGTTTATTCTTTCCACCAGAAACATTTTTCAATGGAGAACAGATCTAAGCTTCAAAAAGAAAAGCAAGCAGGTTTCAAGGGATAAAATACTCTGAAATTAAGTGTTCCATCAGAGGTTAAATCAAAAGTTTCAAGAAGAGTCTTGGTATCTTTTGTCTTTTCTTGCTTTTTTTTTTTTTTTTTTTTAAATTCTAAAATATATCTGTGATTTGTTTTGACCTAAGCTTCTTTCTTCATCAAGCAGAAATGGCAGTTCGTATCTCAGTATTGGTGATAGCCCATGCTTGGATCAGTGCTGTATGAAACATAACAGTGCTCTTTCTGAATCAGAGTCCAGTGCATGCTTCAGTAATGGCTCTGTTGGCTAGACATTATTTTCCACAGAAATAATTGCACATATTCCGCTTTAAAAATCACAGTAAATCCCAGTAAAGAGTGGCTCACTGTCAAACATCTCTGTATCACTACCATATTTACTGAAAGATTTGTTCTAGATATTTTTTCTTCCACTGCTAATCTCAACCAAAGGCCATGAGGAATTTTTATATAACACTTCAAGTGGGAGCGTTCTCTGTCTTTAATTACAATCCCATATAGAATTTACAGTCACTTTTTTTTCTTTTTTTTTAGATTATGATATTACCCTGCTCTTGTATCTTCTTAACTATTTTTCTCTTACATATTCACAATCTTAGTTTGGATATTCCCAGTTGTATCAGCATGCATATGTCTGATTGTGACTTGGCACTTTCACATCTGTCTCCTTTGCCTTTGCTTTTTCCTTGGCTGTGGTTAGGCCAGGAGGTCCCATTTCAAGCAGGGAGACCCCAGAAGAACACCAGTCCCTCCTGGAGTAGCCAGCTCAGCCACAGTGCAATGTGAGATCAAGCATGGGACACACTGGCTTGGCATCAGCTGCTGGGTTCCCCTCAGGCACTGAATGTCACAGTGATTTCTGAGCTGGAATATCTGGGCAGAGTTTGGGGAATGGATTAAGAAAATAATAAGGTTGAACAATTGCAAACAGTCGGAAAACACCATGTGGGAGGTATACATAGTCTGAGTTCATCCCCTCTGCATCCCTGTGATGCCTGACACCCTGTAATTACAGGCTCATAGACATAACTTGTACTTAAAGTTCCACTTCAATCATAGATCCACAGGGACAGCACCTCTTTTTGGAGCAGCCAGCCTTAATTTCATTGACCTAAGCTTCCCAACTGTTGTGTTTTTTGTTGTTTTTTTTTTGACTTTGCATTTTAATACAATTCACTCTTTTTTCTCTGTTTCCCAAATAGTCCATGGAGCCAGACTAATCGCCACTCATCGAGTGCCCATTGTGTTCCTATTTCCCTGTCCCATGGTAACAGACACTTTTATTGTGATTATTCATCTGCTTTTACATTAGCGAAACATTTCACTGCCACAAGAGCTTTTCAATAGCCTTATAGCACAAATACAGTTGCAAATGGAAACCTTTTCTTTTGTACCCTTAGCAGTGAAACTTGGGATTCTGTTCTAGCTTCTCACTTGACCAGTGAGCGCAAGGAATGTCCACTTCAGGAACTGATGGTCTCCATTCCCTCTTGGATGGACTGCAGCCTTGGTGCCCTTGAGTGAGAAGCTCAAAGGGAAGGGCCACTCTGCGCAGGGCTCCTCCTACCCAAAGAACTCTAGTATGAGGATGTTTCCCACACCTTCAGGATCCACCTGATTCACTCTGCTGGTAGGATTATGTCTATATTTGTTCTAGTACGTGCCGGATTGTGCATATGATGCCTGAAATGTCATTTAGATAGGCCTAGTATGTACATATGAGCAGTATGTTTATCAAGAGAATTCCCCTACTGCTGCACAGTCAGGGCTGTCATCACTGCCAGGTCCCCATCAGGGCCCTGCTGGGCCTCCAGGTGAACTAGGTGTTTTTCTGCCCAGCAGGCTGTGTGCACATCAGCTCTCCAGTCTCAGCCTGCTTTTCCTTTTAATTAAGACCAATCCTGTTATCTGGAACTGTAGAAAATTAAGACACGTTTGGCCTTGCATCGAATATGTGTGTTTATGATCATTCTTGGTAGCATAAAAATGTCTTTTCCAAGAAGACTGTCTCCTGGACTGCTTGCCCTCAAGGATTGTCTGTTTTTATAGGTTTGTTTTGGGGGATTGAATGATTTTTACAGGCACAGAGACTGCTGTATAGACTGAGTTATAGACTATGCCCTTTGCCTTAGTTATTTGAGGTCTGTAGTGATAACAGAAGAGGAAGAAAAACTATCTTTGGGCAATAGTCATTTTTATAGATCATATTCCTCAAAGCAAAAATCTGTCAGTAGGATGGTGATGATGGCAATTTTTTTGAAAAACTGTGTAAAAAGCTCTGCTCCTCTTAATCCTCTGAAAAGGAATCTGTGTCACTCCTTCCATAAGTTCCTCATTGTCTCTTTGGATCCTAGCTTACTGCTCCCTCTTCTCCTCTTCTTTAAACCCCTTAGACGCTTTATTTTTTTTTTTATTGTTACAGAAAAAATTGTCTGACCTCCCTGAGAAATACTGCCCCCATATCCACCTGTTTCTCTAATCAGAGTTACAGCAGGAGGTGCTGAGGATTTCTTGCAGATCTGCCACTCCTACCATGCCTGCATCGCACTGAGACCCTGGCAGTCTCCTGGCCTGGGACCTTGCCCCTTCCCCCTGGATGTCTCCTTTATGCCAGGAGGTAGCTCACAAATTGTTGGTATACCAACACTCACAGTTGGACTGCTCAGGAAGAGCCGGATGGCTGCTTTCTTGCTTGTCATACAACTGCACTTCCAAGCCCTCGCTGCAGAGCAGGTCGCTCCGGACAAACGTCTTCGCAAGATGGTGCCTGCCCAAAACCACTTACTTATAATTGGAGTGTAAGGCAAAAGACCATGAGAGAAACAACAGGTCCATGGCACACAAGAAATTAGTGAGGTAATAGTAAGGGAGTAAACTTACATAGCGAGGTAATGAGTCTATAGCAACCTATAATGAGTTTATTCCCCAGAGGCTTGTTTTTATAAGAACCTTAATGTACAGTGAAGACTTTAATCATGCTGCTGCCAGATCTGCATCTTGCTGCTGCTACCCTCAATGTCTGAAGGCCTGAAACAACCTGGCTGGTTGCTCATGAGCTTTCAGAGGATCAGAGTGAAAGTGTTGGGCTTGGTACAGTAAGCTGTGTTCAGTGTTTGCAGAGGATGGTGAGAGCTGTTCTGGGGCAGCTGTGGTGAGAGCAGGTTCAGGCTGCCTGGCTTGGGCAGTGGAAATGCCTTTCAGAATTCAGTCTTTCAGCACAATTCTCACGTTTTAGCCAGCCGACAGCCTGCTCTTTGAAAGGACATCTGTGTAACTGTGTGAACATAGTCCTTTCAGATCCCTGCACTGTTATGTACCGCACTGTGAACTCAATATACCGAGGTGGGAGTTCACACAGATCAACGCCTTTTGTACATTTCATCAGGTGCATCAACTTCATTTTATAGCCAAGTCACCCGAATTTGACCTCGGTTGTTACAGGAAGGGATATTCTGCAAATCTGAGGCCAGCAGACTTACTTTCTGAAACAAACCTATGCTCTTCCGTAAGTCTTGCAGTAGCTTGCTTTGTACTCAGAATCTGAATTTCTTGTGACATTAGTGTGGCCTGTATAGAAATCATTTATTTTTGAACATCCGCCCGTCCTTGACTTTTCTCTAAGCTGCTATCTCTGTACAGGATTTATGGCCAGACTGAAGATACTGGTTGTCCTTCTGGCTAGAGTAGCGTCTGCCCAAAGATAATATTTCTTAGGCATATCTGGGGTTATTCAACATGGCTCCAGTTCTGAATTGTGGATAATGTGTGTGTGAGGGGGTGAACTGTTCTAGAGCAAGCAAGCAAGCTTAAAAAACAAAGAAGAGAGGAAACATCATCATGAGAAAATTGTTGATTAGTTATGAGCAGGGACCACATGGATGGGCAGGCATTGGTGCTGCGATAGTCCTACAGGAAAGAACTCCTGTATTTCTCAAATTTTTTTTTAGCTTCACATTCATCAGTTGTTATTAATGAACAGATCAAACATATCGTCACATGCTTTATCTGCATGAGAATATGTGCCGTTTTAGTTTAATGTGGTGCTGGATGTTGCAAGAGTATTCTTATTTAATTTGAGAAGAACATATTTCAATTTATTATCAACCTGCCCTGAGCTTGTAATAAGTAAAATAGAAAAAGACCTGTCTCAGTAGACTGCTGAATTAACCACACACTTTCAGAGCAGCCTGTCCCACTGGGTGCGGTTCATAAGGCAGTTTTGTAGACATCTATATCTGAATCGGTCACCATAATCTGACTATCTGTAGTCAGTGAATCTGAGGCACAATTCATTCCATCCTAAAGTAGATGCATAAATGAGATTTAGTTGAATTATACAGTATGGGCACCTCTCCTTTCCCATGGCTCCTAAATGGAGCTGAAGAAGAAGAGCTGAAGACATCTAGGCTCAGAAATTCTAAACTCAAGTCCAAGAAATCTTACCTGTTCTGCTGCAGAGAGGTGAGCTGAGCCCTCCATGCAGGGCCCAGCCTCATGGTTAACTCTGGGGGGACTCGGGCCCGAGTGCTTGTGGGTCTGTGTGAGGCTGCAGAAAACAATGTGTGGAGGATTTGGTTGCCACTAAAAGGCAGAAAGAGCCTCAGGAGAGTTGGAAACAGAGAGAAGAGTAACCTAATGCTGAGCTGAAGTGAGGTTATGAGGAGCTCAGGAGGTTCCTAACTCACTACAGAAAGCATCTGTGTGAGCCTCCTAATATTTGTTAGGAAAGAGAGTGATGGTGTAGCTTGTACACCTGCAGCAGAAGAGGACAAAGACGTGTAGTTTAAATACATAGAAGAGTGGAGAGACATGAAGGTCTCCATCAAGGCAGGTACATACAGGCCAGAGGACTCTGAAAATCCCCATGAGAAGTTTGAAGAGGTATGAATCTTAAAGGTACAAGGCCTGTTCCAAGGATCAGAGAAAACTAGAGGGCAGCAGTCGATCAATCTAAGGGACAGCTTCCCTTCCACCTCCCCTCTCACAAATCCTGATGGGAATGATGGAGTCTGGAAGTGCAGTCAGTGCTTAAAATGACCAGCTAATACTAAACCTCAGGTACCCTCAGCAGTACAGAGCACAGAATACCTGGAAGCAAAGCACTCTGATGGCTTTTCTGTTTACTTTTGCTCAGAAGTTGTGGCATGTCAGGGAGCAGCAGCTCTGCTCCTCTCGCATCCTCTCCCCAGCATCCTCCAGAGCACAAGGCAGGATAAGAACACCAAGGACAGAAGAAAGAAGCAGGCATGAGCTGCCTATTTAGTTCGACAGCGGCTCAGCCATGTCCACAGCTCCCTCACCTCCTGTGGGCTCATCCATGAATGGTCCTTGAGTCTGACGTTTTTTGGAAAGAAATCTATGGCTACAGATGTTTGGAAAGTGCAAATTCACTTTGTGAAGTATTATCACTCTATGATCTTTTGGTTTGCTCCTATTAGGAGTGCCCCTCGCCCTTTTTCACAATGTCATATCCACTATCCACAAAATTGTATTCATTGGAGTGGCCTGTTGTTCAATTCACTGCTGTTTTTTAAAATTACTAAGATATTCTCCTCGTTATTCTTTCTTTGAGAAAGAGAAATGATGAATAAAGCAAAATGGTTTATTGACGCGTTTTGAATTAATTAAAAAGGCACCATTTGGTATAAAATGATGGCTATTGTTTTGGTTATTTTCTGGCCTGTTTCTCCTCAAAAAGAACTAGAGATGACCATGGAACTAAAATCTCACAGGGTGTTAACTACCTTTATGGGACACATTAAGCTTCTTGGTTCTGCGTTGTCTGTAGTTCTGATCAACTGGTTAGGAAAGCTTCAGCTTGCAGAGACCAGGTATGGAGTTTTCCAGTCACAACCTTTAGCTAAGCCTATTCCAGCTGACCCAGTAGCCTGCAGTGCTGGAGAAGAACATACCTTCTTGAGACTTTTGGGAAAAGATTAGATGCCGGACTTGGGCATCTTATTGAACAGGCGGGATCCTGTAGCTCCCACAGAGCAGTGTGAACTCCAGTATGGAGCACCGCAGGTGAAAGGAACAACAAAAAACTGAGCACCCATAGTGGAATTGTTTTCCAAATTCAATAACTAGCTCTAACTAAGTACTGGGAGAGCTTTTCAAGTTTCAAAGACTCCTGACTGTTTGAATTATTTGGACATTCTCCTATTATCTGATATATTAAGGTAGTTAAAGCCTGTGAAAAATGTGAACTATGTCTGCATATTTTTTGTGGTGCTATCAGTTAATCCCAAGGCTTCTCAAGGAATCCAGTTCTTAGTCCGGGATTTAGAAGGATGACATTAATGTTCCTTTGCCTCCTACCCTACATCTTTGCAACCCATTAGATTTAAATTACAGCCTCCCCCAGCTTCATTGCTAGACATCCCTGCTCTTTTGCCTCTTGGTTCTTGTTTTTCTCTCATCAATCTGTAAAAACGCTGCTGCCCACCTTCTCTCTCTCGTGCACTCACTGCACCAAGCCTAGCTAGGGCTGATCTGCCTTCCCACCTGCCTCCCACCTAACTCAGTCCTACCTCTTTGCAACCCTGCCATGAATCTCTCACCTACTTTTCAGGTCTGGTTCTCCATTTCAGATCTGTCTCTTCCTGGACCTTCTGCACATCCCTGATTTCTCCTGAGCTGTGAGATTTTGAAGGAGACTAACTCAGAGAACAGGACGATGTGGCACATGGCACAGCCAATGAGAAAAATCAGAGGTCAGAAGTGGATACTGGGATGCTTCTTATACCTCGGGGAGCATGGCCTCTTCTTCTTCTGTCGAACCCAACAATGATCCAACCAGTTGCAGATAAAATGTGCAGATTAACAGAAGACCTGAGGCCTGAGGTTCATGCAGTGCTTAGGGACATGGTTGCAGGTAATTTCAGCAGTGTTTGATAATAGATGCTGTGAAGAACTTAGGGAGCTGCACGTCTGGACCCAGAAACCAGTGTTGATTGTGGGCTGTAAAAACTTCCAGCTGCAAATCCAGTAGAGTAAGTGCTGCAGATCTAAAGCCCTGACACAAGTGTTTCGGTACACACGACACTTAAAGGAGCTGACATGAACTCTTGTCTCCCTGGTGCTCCTTTCCCAGCTTTGGACAAAATGGCTTGAGGGCCAAACTACTGAACAATGCAATGAAGACAAATAGGAAGGATCTTTCCCATCCAGTGCTCATGGTTTCAACCATGACACCTGATGGGCCATGTGCCAGGCTATAGATAAACTCTGCTGCAGGATCATTCTGCAGAATATCCCATAGTCCTGGCCTGCAGTCCCACGGCTGGAAGGACATGCTGGGCCTTGCCTGGCTCCTGCTTGGCCTGGGCATTCTGGTCTCCTCTGAATGAAACCTAACCTCCAGCAGCTGAACGATTCACCCTGATGTAACCCAGTGAGCTGGAGGGGATTCTGTGTCCTTCAATAGCCCCCCCTCATTTGTGTAGGCAGTAAATGACAGGAGAAAGTGGAGAAAAGAGGGAAAGAGGGGAAGGAAAGGCTAAATTCAGCCAAGAAGATAAACATCAGCAACAAATTCAAAAGACACAAGAGGCCTCCTAGAATCTCATAAATACTGCTAATAAAAAGGAAGAGAAAGAGAAACATCCTAAATCCTAAACTGTGTTTAGAATTGTGTGTAGTATCAAGGAGGTACTGGAGGTACAAGTTTACAGGGAAAGATAGGAAGAGCCAGAAGCCTATAGCTCATTTTAAACCTAGCATGGCAACAGCTGGCAAGACAGATAAATGCAGACTCTAGGGAAGGAGAGGAATTGCTCAAGGCTGACTGAAGTAGAGGAACTGGGAGGGAGGGGATGAAGCTGAACACCAGATTTCTCATTACCGATTAAGGTTCCCTGGAGCCACTGTTTTTATTGAGAGAAGTCTCAGAGGTTAAAGGACTCTACCATGCAAAAGTGGGCATCCTCTTCTGGAAAAGACTGGCAGACATCATGAGATGATGGTGATGAGACCTTTGGCAGGGCCTTGAGATAACTTGCCCAGCACACCAGTAGATTACCACATGCTGAGAAAATGTGAAAACTTGAAAAAAGGCTGTAGCAAGCTCTTCTCCTCTAAAGAACTCCCACATAGATAGGGGAAAGTTTGTTTGCAGTGGCGAACTTCTGTCTGATTGTCACAGCTATACATCATGCTGATCTCTAACTTCTATGCAACAATAAATATATATAAAAGGAATAACAGGATTATCTGGCTAATTACATTGCTGAAACCTAAGTGTAATTAATAATTCAAACTCATTTCTAAGTGAAATTCTTAGACTGAGGGTCACTTTTCACAGCAGAGATGTGAAGTTCATCATTTCTAGGGGCTGGTAACTCTACACATCTACTTTGATGCCTAACAGCAATATCTCCTGGTGTTAGTGGGACTTTCTGTGGAAGTTTTTAAGTTTGCATTCACTTCTGGATTCTGCTTTGCTGTAAGCAAAGTTGCTTTACATTATAATAATACGAGAAGAACAAAATATCCAGTCTTTTATTATCATTTAAAAGGGAGAGATTTTTCTTTTCATGGCAGGCTAGAATTCAACTTGATTTAGAGATCTGAAGTGAGCAAACATCAGTCCTCACAATTATCCAGTCTAAACTTAAGACAGGCTTCAGCTGCACACATACAATATTTCTGATGTTTTGAGGGAGAATGAAAAGCTAAAATGAAAACAGACTGTAAGTGTTGTTTTATACACTAAATATTCCTGTTAAGAGGGTTGCTTTGACTTGGCAGATCATAGTAATGCGTTTGATGAATGCAATATGTGTAACGTTTCCTGGTGTTTCCCGATTTCAAGATAGATCACAAATACGATTGTTATCACTGTTGCCTGTGAAGTCCAAACATATTCCTTATTCCTTCAGCAGTATCTTGAAATGAGATAGTTTTGAAAGATACTTCTGCCAAGAGAAAGATTGTTTGAAGATTCTCCAATCTTTGTCAGGATAATACAATAATACTCAGGGTATGTGGTCTTATCAAAGCTGCAGTGGCATTAGCAGTTTGAAAAAAGGAATCATTGCAAATGGATACAAAACCACAAACATGGCATTTGGGATTTAGAGACTTGTTTTGAACCCTTATTACTCATTCACAGTAGTACATAAGCTGCGTTCCCTGAATTCAGTGGCAATACTGGCAAAACCTCCTGCCACACATTTTCTGCTCAGTTTATCAGAAAGCAGTTCTTTGGCAGCTGGAGGAATTTCCCTGGGTCTGTCTTGAAGCTGCTACTTATACTGTGTCCTCTGCGTCTGTGCCAGGCTGCAAAAACCATTTGGTAGGTGAGATGCACTTACTTGCTCTGCTGGTTTTTCCTATGTTGGACTAGAATGCATAGAGCAGAATCACTGCAATTCTTATATATGACACATAAATAAGTGTGATTAAACACAGCTGGCTGCCTAAGGATGAATGCTATTAAGCTTTGGTGATTATCACTCTAAGAAGAATACCCTGGATATAACCCAGGGAGCACCAATTGCATCAGGTAAGTTCAGTTTTATCAGCTTCTGAACCAACTGGAAGAAACATGCAGTGGATCACCAGTAAGCCTGCTCAAGCAATCATCTACCAAGGAGACAGATTCTTATGGAAAGAAAGGTTTCTCTTCTGTACTACATTCCCGAGCTTCAAGCTCTGGGTCCCAGCTCTCATTGGGAACTGATGTACACTGAGAGGAACATCTGGGCCTGATTCCAGAAATGGAGGTGAAACTTGCAGGCAGGAACTGACTCTTCCCGAAGTGGGCTGTGTATTTGTCATACTAACAAAAGGCCATCCATTTTCTGTCACATCTACAAGGCCTGTACCTTCCCCTGAGCCACACTGTAGATAAAGTGCAGCTTGAGGTTTGAAGCCCTTGGGGACACTTCAGTAGCTCTTGGCCCATAACAGCAGCGCTAACTGCAAAAACCTCATGTTCAGCACCATGAGAGTCTACTTCTGAAATATCAAACCAGAGAACATGGTTTTAAAAAGTGTGCCAGGACTCCAGGAAACAGGACAGTGCTGAACAAGAAGGCATCATCTAAGTAAAGGACCTAAGGAGCACCCAGGGTGCCTCCTGCTGAAGGATTCTTGCTAGATTTTTCTCTGCAATTATTGTTGCTTTGCTCTTCCAGATATCAGCTTCAGACACATCACTTGAACTTCAGCCATGGTATACAGATTGTTTGAATTGATGAGGGAAGGTTTTCATCAGCTCTCTTAACAACTATGAGCCAAATTATATGTTTGTTTAACAATCACTCTCGCATGAGACAGAATAATTTCCAGTTCCTGTCTCTTGCCTGTCTTCCTGTTTACAAACAGTGTTCAATAAAAAGAAAATATTGCTCAAAGGAAGGATTTAATGGTAACTACCTCTTCATTGCCTTAGCTAGAGTGGAGTAAGTTGCATTTTATGTTTTGATGTTGGGTACTAGTCCAGATACTTTCACGTTATTCCGAAGTTAGTGGATGGGCATTAAAGAAATTAGTATTGCTCCATACTGTTATAGATCAGAGCAAAACTATTTCAATTTAAATAATTACACAGTTGATGAAGTTGCGAAACTGCATAATCCAGAAAAAAAAATAGTTTTGATCAAAAAATTTTTTATTTCGCCCATTATGAGACATTTCATTTACTTGTCAAGACATAAAGCCTTTTAAATACAGTTTTGCTGGCTTTCAAAATGAGCTGGTTAGAAAGAAAAATGCTGTTTCATTTTACCAATATCAGAACAAAAATCTTAAACTTTTCTGATCTTCTTTCTCTAATCTTCACTTCTGTCCAGAATTGTTCATTTAGTTTTATTCTGATTCATAATTTGGTTGTTTGTAAAAAATGCCTTTTTTGACAAACATTATTATTGAGAATTTGTTACTGAGAATTATGTCATCTGACCAAATCCACAGTGGACGACATTTTTACTTCTCTGTCATGCTGCAGCTGAGAGAGAGGGATGAAGGAGAGCTATAAGAGATAACTGTAAGGTTTATTTTGCAATATCCCAGACATTATAACTAAAGACACACTAAATGTAAAATCTCTGCTGACTAGATCACAACAAATCCAGTGGTAGGTCTTACTGGTGCCTTCACATCATAAAACTACGTAGAAGCTTAATTATTCTACCAAAAGTGGCAGAGCATGATACTACAATTTTTAACAGACATGGAAGGAGCTGCTGCCATACAGAAAGAATTTCTTCCTTAGATTTATATCCAGGGAAATATGACAGTGTTAAGAGTGAGTGTATGCAATTTGCAGCAGCAAGCTCGATATACTTCTGCAAAGGACCTTCCTTCACTGAGTTGTGTGTGCCAGCAGCTAATTCAGCGAGAATGCAATTCCTGACATTCAATATTTTCTTAAAAGCAGCATTTCATTCTAAATCTGAGGGCAGGATCTCAAAAAACAAAATAGGGTTCTAAAGGACAGGTCTACTACAAAATGGAGAGATTTCCAGAATAATGGAAAGATCCTGTGATTTTAAAAGTTAAGTTCTGATTGAACACTGCTTTTTAAAATTCAAGCTCAGCATTGTGAGGCTCTCAGTTAAATGTAGCACCTTAACATTAAACATCTGTGTTCTGACAATCCTGATCTAGGTTTGCATTGCAAGCGTGTAAGCTTGCACTCGGCCTTGCTGAACCTCATTGGGTTCACGTAGGACCACTTCTCAGGCCTGTCCAGGTCCCTCTGGATGACGTTCCTTCCTTCTATTGTATGAACTGCACCACCCAGCTTAGTGGATATTGCTATCATGTCCCTTCCTGGATAAAGAAAAGAACTCTGCTAAGATAAAGGGTACACATAGATATACGTGGTATCAGATGCACATCCCACATTAATTAACTCTGGGGGAGAAGTGCTGGGCAATGTTTGTGGCTGGGGATAACAGTAGGCACACAGCAGTGTGATGAACTGGGTCTTCACATAGAGCTATGGGGACAGATCCCTCAAGGCCCCGTCACTTCTGCAGACAGCAAGGAGCATTTGTCCCTGGCAGTGAGAGGAGCTTGTTCACCCTGTCAACCACGGAGCTGTAGCCCAGCAGGTTTGCTGCCCAACCTCCTCCTCCCTCCCCATGGACACTGTTGGGGCAGGGAGAGGCCAGTCATGTAAAAGCAGCACCTATGTTACTGCCTGCAGTCAGGAGACGTTTTTTTTAAAAGCTATGGTCTATGGTATTAATGCTTGAGTAATGCTTATGGAAATTCATACCTCCAGACCATAGGTACAGGAGACACCACCTCCCATGCACACAGGCTTTAACTTACTTTAACACTATTTTCTCCATTCACCACAGTGCCACCATAATCTGCTCAGTTCCCATAGCCTCTATAAAATCCATTTTCTGCTGTCCTGCTGGTGCTACCACCTTTTATTAGTGACTACTCTGAGCACAGCTCCATCCCTGCAGGTTGCCCATGCTGCTCAGCAGTGGATCCTCATGCCACAGCCCAAACCCTCCCTTTTAGCTCCACCTGAAGCCATGTCCTGGACTGCTCTCATGGGAGTCAGTGAGGTCCCTAACGATAGCCCAAATGCCTTGTACAAGGCCAGGTCCTGCACCTGGCTACCTACGCAGACCAGCACGTTGCTTTCACTGCTTCTCCCAAACAGGACATTTCCCCAGTCAGCATCTAAACCCAGAAAGTGTGGAAGGGCTGCTTTATTTTATCACTTTCTGTTCTTGATGGCTGCTGTACTGCCCCTACCACCACAGTACCCCAATGTTGGTCGTGCCTGCACTATGTGACATGACCAAACTTTGTCACATGTGGGTCAGAATCTTTCACTGCATCCTTCAGGAGAAGAGTTGAGGGGAGGGGTGCATCTTTTGACTAGCCTAACCCTGCACCTGACTTGACATCCAGTGGAGAGAAAACAATGTTTGTGCTGGGTTTGCTGCAATAGTTACTTGCTGCTGGCTGAAGCTTCCAAGTGGTCAAAGACTTCAGGTCCAGATATGCTGTGCTGCTGCAGCGCAGATAATAGATTTGACAAGCTGACTCACCACCAGGCTGTCAGCTGCCTGGTTGATTACTTCTGGTGGATAACAGCATGACCGTCTCACAGCTGAAGCTGGGGAAAGTCCTAGTTGTGGATCCTTCCACAAGAAAACTTGATGCGCGCAAACAACCCTAAACGCCCAAATGAAATGAAAGGAACCCACAGCCAGCATGCCATGCTCAAATCAAAGTGAAGACAAAAGACTCTTATCTTTCAAGATACAATTATATTCAGTTCCAAAAAGCCCTTTTTTTTTTTTTTTTTTTTTTTGTCTGTGCTGACTATGACCCAAAACAGGATCATCCCACAGATTTTGATCCATATATGGTGATGGACTGGAAGAACTCTCTGCAATCTGCATGTTGCTGACATTTGATTCATGCCTGCTAAGGCATTTCCCCAAGAGGAAGTCTTTTGGTTAATTTCTACTGTGATGTCTTGAGGGCATTTTCCTTTCTGTGATCTCATCAGACCTCATAACAAAACAGAGCCAAATATGTTTGGCATTTGGCTGGGAGACCTCATGGAAACCTGTGAGAACTGCATGAAGTTCTGCCAGTGAATCAGCAGGAGTGCTCGGTGTTGAGCCTATCGGTAAACAAATGTACATAAGTGTGCATGAACATTTAAATGTATACAAACATGGAGAAAAGCCAAATGATCTCTTTGCATCAGCAGAACTCTGTGCTTACTGTGCTGTGATACTGATGGAGTTGCTGCTGGACACATAACAGTGAGCTGGCAGACACAAGAAATGAGCAGAAACCTGTGTGATGTTTGAAAATAGTCTGACTTCCAAGGTTATACAGCCCTCAGCCTCAACCTTTATGTTGTTCCAGAAGTCCCAGGATTTTTAATTTGCTATACCATTAAGTAACTCCTGCCAATTTGCACACAAGCAGACTAGGACCCCCTGGCATGTGTTGCATGAGTCCACTGCTTGTTTGCATGGCCTTTGTACCCAAGCTTGGAGTAGGGCACTGGCAGCAGAAATGAGAAGCTCTCAGTCCGGTCTCCAAAAAACTCCAGTGTTACACCCAAACTAAAGAGTTAACAGGTTATGGAGCTTTCCTGTAACGGATTTAGAAAAGCAGAAACCAGGGTTATTTACTGTTCCCACACTCTGCGCTCAGAGCAGTTTTAAATTGCTAGGTTAACTAGCTGTTCCTGAAAGAAATTTTCTGTGCCCCAATGTATTCTTTGTGGTTGAAGCAAAAATTACTTACAGACAGTGCAATGTTTCTTGCAAGGGAAGGCTTCAGCCAGTGGAATATTTCAAAATTCAACTGTGATATTGGTTAGCTTCTTCCAGGCTGGGGGTTAATTCAATCTATATTTTTCATTCAAACATTTTGAAGAAACATCTTACTTCCTAAGACACATGGTCATGGAGATGTGATGCAAAGCAGAACATATTTAAAAATTGCCCTCAGTTCTATTGTAGTTACTGTTAATAGCACCGAGATGTAGTGTAAGCACACACCAAGCCAACTCCTAATGTCAGTTACGTCTGTGTAAGCGAGATTAGAAATTGGCCCGAGTCTATAGGTTTTAACGTGACTATCTTGAACTCCCTTTTCAGGACAGATAATGTTTTCTAGGAAAACAATGCACTTTTTAATTTTAACGGTTTTATCTCAGCACAGATTGGCACCAGTTCTAATATATTCCTAGCATTTGGCTTTATTTTACTGTTTGTTAGAATTCCTGAGCATCAGCTCAACTCAGCCTGTAAGATGAGATACTTCAATCAAAAAACACAAGTCTGAAGATGGGTGACAAGTATTGGGAGAAATGTAAACAACTGACGTTGGGCATGAATTTCATATTTTGTGAATGACATATTTTCCTCTCTGGTAGGTCTGTATCAGGTCTGTTCCTATCCCATCTGGTATTCAGCACTCAGGCTGCTTATTATTAGACGTAGAAATCAATAACACATTTCAAACAGATCAATGCTATCAGAAAACTTGCCATCATGCAGGAATAAAACAATCCAACAAGATAAGAATGGATTTATTTTCTCTGGCAGCTGTAATCTTTTTCGTTACTCAAAGAACAATGTTTCTTTGACCTCTTGATTGACTGACATACTTAAAGAAGAGAAACAACATTTGTCCTGCATTTGAAATATCTTAATACAAACCTGAATCTGTCCCAAGGAAAAATAGTTGGGACTGATACTGCTCAGGCCAGTTAAATGTTCAGGTGACTTAAAGCATCATTTGTACTTTTTCTCTGATCCTGGGCAAGGGGCTTCTGTGGTGGTCTTCAAGGAATGCATCATAGCTGGTACAAATGTTACCCAAAATTCAGGCCAAAGATTTGGACATAAATGCCCTTACCAGACAAGATGAGAGTTTGCAAAGACCAATTTTCAAACAAAGAAATATTCAAAACACCCTCACAGAATATGAAGGTTCTTAAAAAATGATGTGCAAATGTTGAGTCCAACCCAAGTCAATCAAGAGCAAGGAATTAACCAAGAAACAGAAGTATGTAGGAAAACATGTGAAAGATCTAATCACTAATGAGAAACATTTACTCCCTCACTCATTGGGTTGTTGGGTTGAATCTTCCATTCACTTTTTCTTTTTTTTTTTTTTTAAAGTGTTTTCTCTGCTATAATTCACACCAGCTGGAATCATTTTGTGTGTGTGCACATATGTGTATGTGCTGGACAAAAGAACATTACCAACTTGAAAAGGAAAAGGATGGGCACGGTTTTTTGTAACTTGGCTATGAAGGGGATATGTAATGATATGAGAAAGATTAAGTAAGTGGAGGAGGCTGGGGGATCTTCAAGCCACAAGGCTGCAGCAGTGTGGGTGGGCTCAGCAAGGGTCTCAGCACATCCTGTCCCATCAGTAATTCCCTGACCCTGGTTCAGAGCTTTTACAGGACTGTGGAGCAAAAGGGTGGATGTGTTCACTGCAAAGCTTCCTTCAGACAAAATGTCTTTGGGCTGAGGCCTGGCCAGTGACTGATAACTGTGCACAATAATTTCAGTTTCTTTTACATAAACACAATGAGGCGTAGTTTATCATAGTCCTGAAAGCCTTGGGGATGAGATATTGGGAAAAACAAACAAAGAGACACTTTGCAAGCTCTCTGAGCAGTAAATGGTTCCTCTTGGCATGCTCTGACAGGCCATTTCATTTTAGCTTTGCTGAATCAGCTTGATGGGGAAAACTCAAAACTCATTGCCAAGGTCTTATGGCAATTTTTCTTCACCACTGTGGTCATAAACAGATGTTGTTATCCTCTATATTGGGAACCAAGTATTCCTTGGGGCAGGTTTGTGTAGGATGTGCAGATTGCTCCAAAATCAGGGAAAGGTTGAGGGTTAGAGGTGTACTCTGGAGAAGAGAACGTTCATGTTCCATGTGGAACATACAAATTCAATCAAAAGCTAACGTGTGACAGTGGCCAATGTGACATCAAAACACATCCGCAGCTATGTCAAATGCAACTCTATGTGTGTTGGAGGGAGATACGTGTCCCTGATTTTTATCTCACAAAATACCGTGAGTGCAATACATATAAATTAACCATCTCCCTTCCACAAGGCTGCTACAATACAAATTATAAGTCAGGTTCCATGGAACGAGTTGCATTAAGAAGTCCAGATCTTGCAATCAGTTAGCAGGGTGTTGCTCACAGTAGAAACTACTGAGAGGAGAATTCAGTGAAGGTGCTTCTTCAGTGGGCTACCACCAAAGTCCCATTCCCAGCCACAAAGGAAGGCAGAGGTTGTGTCCAAGGCCTTACATCAGCCTTTTTCTGATGAATATACTACCACCAAAAGCTCATGTTCCTTGGGACAGATTCAATGTTTATTATGTTAATTGAAATAAGAAACAAAGGTGCATCTTTTCAAGCATGATATTTTGAATTACATACAGATATGCCCTATTCAGTATTCAGAAGAATGTGAAAGTATTTACACGTGATAATTCTGTTAATGTAATCAAACATAGTACTTGCATTTTATAACACATCTTCACCTTGCTAAATGGCTCATTATAAACCTCAAGAGGTACAAGAGCCACCAGCAAACACAGGTGAAAAGTTGTTCATAGTGAGATGTTCTTCTCATGATCACACATCAGAGCTCTTGGGATAAATTCACCGAGAAAAAGTATGTCCAAACATTTGACTGGAGAAGAACTTCATATAAACTTCACGTCCTTTCCTGCCTGCTGATCTTTGGCAAAGGTCACCATCAGAAATGTCTGAGCCACCTACAGCCTTCCTGCCCCCCAGCTGCAACTCTCATAGACTGGAAATTTGAGTATCGCTTAGTCCAGCTCTACATCTGTCTTCTCTCATTGCAGTAGTTGCTCCTTGAAAAGATCCCAGCCTTGCTGCATCCCTGCCCTGTCCTGTCCTTGTCTGGAGATCAGGCAGCAAATGAGTGTGGATCAGAGACATGCCTGAGGCACAGTCCACAGTGAGCTATGCATTGCAGTAAACCTGAGTCTTAAAGTTTTATCTGCAACAAAGAACATTTGAATGTCAAGGCATCAAGATGTGGAGCATCTTTCCCACTTGGTTTTCTGCATTCCAGGGTTTAGAGCAAGACAGAGCCCAGGGACAGTCCTGGCAGCTCCTTCACCCAACAGTGAAGGTCAAGTCTCGATTTCCTGCTGTTAGAGTGGCTGAACTCCACTGAGCCCTGGCTGATTTTGCTGCACCTTGTAAGGTTAGCCATTTGTTTCCTTTACCTACCAATGTAAGTTATCTGCTCAGAAGGTGTAAACACCCTGCCCTGACACCCTGATAATGGGCCACCTAAGCTAGGCTGTACTAAGAGGCTACACGGAGATCTTTCATAATTCAAGGAGATGTCAGGACTTTAACTAGATCCTCCAAAATGTGTGCTGTATCCTATTGTCATGTGATGTCCTTTCAAACCAGTAACCCACTGCACCTCAAATCAGGTCAGATCTCCTTTGCAATTTGTTTTAGCAGCTTAGTATCAATTGTCCCCCGATCCAGAAGAGTTGTTTCCTACAGAAAGCCCATAATGGGGATCATGGTTTCTGATTAATAGATCCGTACATTCTTTATGCCTGAATGCATGCCATAATTCATGAGTAACAACAAGGATGTGTTCTCCAAAGAAAGTAATACTTGACTAAATTGTTCTCTTGACGTAAACCTGTAATTTAAAAATTATATATATTTAGAGTGCAAGTCAAAACAGGAAGTGCATTCCCAAAGTGGATAAAGATATTTCTGAACCTAAATATCTAGCAATACAAAATTACCTTGAAATGTCTCTTGCTTCCCTGCCTAACAAAACCACCCCTTACCAAATAAGCGCTCTATTTATGGGAGAGCTTTGCTGCCCAGGCAAGTTAGCTATCACTGCCTTTTTGCATGGTGAGACGGGAAACTTTCACAGTTACAGGCTGCCCAAAGACCATTCTACCACAGGAAAGTAAAAGCATATCCATCAAAAGCAAAGGAAATGTGGCATCAAGAAAGCATTCATGAAAGTTCAGATAGGAAAGAATGTATCAGGGAAAATCGACACAAATCAGTGGCAGATAGCTAAAATCCAGTGGGAAATTCATCCAGCTAAATGCAGAGTTTTCCATCTTAGCAAACTTCTGTTCGCTCCCTCCATATTCCATTGGTAGCTAGTCAGTGGGCAAGAGGGACTGGGCTGTGAGACGTCTCATGCCCAAGCACATCTAAAATTGGGGGCAAGAAGCATACTCAGAAGGTACCTGTTTCTCTCCATTAGCTAGAAGCCATCAGGCACAGCAGTTTTGGCAACAGCCTGCCACATGGAGAATATCGAAGTTAGGTGCTGTGACACTACCGCAGGTGTGAATCTGGACATCAGGTGAGAGACATTATCGGGAAAATAAAACTGGCCCTGAGTGGGGGGAAAAAAGAGGTTAAACAATGACAGGTATCAGCTGATGGGAAGCAGTTGCTATGCTGACTGACTTCTTTCTTACACTTGGGGAGCAGCAGTCCATGACTGAGTCCATCCCCTTGGGCAGGCAGGGGTTGTGCCTGTGCAGGGACTGACATGGAGAGCTGCACGGACCGCTTCTCTCCATTGCCTCAGAATTTCTCAGAATTGCCTGCATGCAGCCTACACCACCAAATCAGAGCAGTCTATCTCTAAAAGCATTTCCAAATTCATAACATAGCAAAACCTATATCTGTACATCTTGGTCTATACACACATATATATGTATATATTACACGTTTTGTTTATAACTTTTGCATAGGAACTGGTTGTACAGATCTTGGATCAAGACCTCATGAAACATGTTCCAACAGAGAAGAGTAAATATGGCATGACAGCAGCTAGATATGGCAGCACCAGTTTTCTAAAACCCTAAATCCCAATGTAATTTCTGATTCACAATATTCAGATATGTAACAGCTGAAATAGAGACTCAGAAGAGTCAGAGATGTTGCCTCAGTGTTATTTCCATTATTTTATGAGGCAAAAATTAGTACAGAACTACAATCTGTAATTAATTCCATGTCAAATCCATATTATTATTGTACCATATCATGCAATTGCAAAACAGCAGATTCTTTCATCTGCATTTCCACTAAAACCATTTAGTCCAGGTGTTATTTCATGACTACAGGTTGTCCTTTGGGTAGGTAGCCTGGAGGGTTCACCTCTTTTAAGACTTGAGCTCACTCTGGGCTCATCTTTACTTCTCCAGAGATCTGTACAGTGCATATCAGACACATTTCTCCTAACAGAGACAATGTAAGGCATATGACCTGATCCAAGACCTACCTTGGTAACTATTTCCCAGAACTTCAGAACCATTGTGCTTTGCACTAGGCTAAAAGGATAGCATGACAAGAAGAACCATGTAATTTTACGCTTGTCCATTAGCTCTCCAAAGCAGCATTGCAAGAAATATTAAACATCCTCATCTGTTCACAGCTGCAGGGAAGATCTCAAAGATGCCTTATGCCAACATCTACTGTTTGGTTGTGCTCTGGTGTAACGGGTTTAGCTAGGTGCTCCATACTGTTGTGGTCAGGGATATATTGATGTAAAGGTGCCCTAGACCAGTCTAGCAATTTCTTCCTTGCAGGAGAGAGCTTCTTGAGTTTAATACATGTCTAACTGAGACCACACTAGTGCTGTTGCCATGCTGCAACTGTGCTAGCTTAAGGAAAATATCACCAGCCTCCCCAGTTACCATATTCTCCATGAAATTGTTTATTGTTCACTATATCTCCTTTTGATATATGTTGTTGTCAGAAGAATACTTTGTGTTTGAAGATTCCTGCCTTCCTAACTGATGTTACTCATCCAATTGTACATAATCATTTTGTTTTTTCATGTAAGTCAACAGTATCTTGCTAATTAAAGTTACAGCATGTCTTCAGCATGCATTAAAAAGTAACTATTCAGGGGAATGCCAGAAAATAACAGAAGAAGACTTCAGGCACTTCATTTAGTTGGTTTTCACTTTAAAAAAGCTTACGCTCTCGTCTGATGGTTTTACAGTCCATTGCACAATAACCTGTTATTATGTGACTTTTTTTACCCTACTCACCTAAGGCAATATGAGCTCTTTAATCGAGGTGAAATAGTGAAAGTTTTCTACCAGCTACACCATTATGAGTGATACTGATCTACAGCATTCTATTTCTAGTTCATTTGTAGGGGACAATGATAAAATATTCCTGCTAACTTGATTAGTTTGTATCATGAAACAGAAATACCCAACTCAAGGTCAAGAGTATGCGAGCATTTTAATTTCCCTGGTGCTAGTCTGTAGTAAAACTCCTCAGGATACAGTCTCCTGGTCTCCTGCAAGTCATTATGTATTTAATTTTCTCCCTGTAAAGTGCTTTTCTTGAATGCAAAGTCTGTGTACTCTAGAGGTAAATGCATTAAGATAAAAGCTTCAAAGACTCTTTTTCTAAAGACATCTTATAACGTCTTGTAAGCTTCCTTATGAAATTCCAGTGCAAACCCCAACCAGACTGTCTTCAAAAGAATTCCCAGTGCGTTCTCTTTATTTGTACAAAGGAAGGAAGGAAAATTAAAGGGGAGAGGGAGGGGAAAACTTTGGTGAATGTTATGGCCATGCAGATTACTGGAGTCAGACACTTTGGATTCTTGGAATGAGAGAAGATCTACTCAGCAGGGTGCTGCATGGGATTGTGCCTGTATCTACTTGTCTTGGCTTCCAGGGCCTTCAGAGCATCTTGCTCCTCATGCTACCTTGCTGCCAGCTCCCCCAACACAGCACATCCCTTGTGTGTTTTCAGGTGGCCTGCTGTTCCTTCCCATGAGGGAGGAGCCTCCAGTAGAACCAGCCCAAAGCTCACCCTCTCCAATTGCTCCCTCACCAGCACTGATGTGCTGAGATTACTGGCTGATGTGCTGCCCAAACCCGTCTCGCTGGTTTCTCTTGCTGCCTCTCAATCTTTTTGTTTTATCTACCCATTATCCTGTGTTTTATACCATGGGCTCTTTGGGGTAGGGATGGCCTCCACCTCCTTGAGCAACAAGCAACAAGCCCTGGGAAGAGTCACCCTGAAGTGCTGATGCTCCAGATGTCAGAATAAATCTAAGCAGTCACGAGAGGAAGTTTAACATTTAAGAACATGGTAGGAAAGAGAAAGATGCAGTAGACAAAGGATATTGCAGCAACCAGCTTGATATGCAGCTTGGCTTTGAACAGGGCTTTTGCGAGACTCCAGACAGCTCTGCCTGTGGAAAAGCACACCAGCCCCTCTGGTTAGGCAGGCTTGGTAACTCTGCAGTGCCCAGTAAAGTGGCAAAAACATCCTTCCTAGACTTACGCTCTCTGCAAGGGAGCTCCTGTGCTGGCACAAATTCCAGGAAGGCTGATCTTACCCTTCCAGCACCTCTGGTATGAGTGGTTTTGCTGAAGTCCAGGATCTTTGCCTGTGACAGAGAAGCTGTGACCAAGCACTTGTTAACATGATGCTTGCTTACCTATATTCAGTTTTTGGCTCAAGAAAACAGATCTTATAAATTTGCAGTCCACTTCCATGAATGACAAAGCCTGCAGTTGATAGGAAGAGCTCAGAAAATCATAGCCAAGACTTATGGGATATCACAGAAAAACTTCAGGAAAATCAGTTAAGGTTTCCAATGTATGTGCTGTTTGAATGGCTGTGAAACACTTTGCTATCTCTAAACCTTCTGCTCCATAGTGCAGCAACGGTAAACAGCCAGAGTGGCATCTTCAGCCTCTGCCCGGCACCAGATCTGCCCAGTACAGCTACTCTCCAGGCCCAGAGAATTTGTTGGTGATTTCCTGTGCTAAAAGGGAGGTGAGACACAACAGGAATGCAAAGGGCTGCAGGGTCACCTCTGAAGGACCAGGTCATCTTCTGTTGCCAACCAGGAGGCTGTGCTAGCCCCAGGCAGCCCTAGCCCTGTGGCCCTAGCAGGGACAAGACAGCATGGAGAGCAACAATCTTCCCAGCAGAAAGGACACGTGTTTCAGTAGCAACGGGCCATGGTGGGCAGTTTTAAACAGCCATACTGCTAAGATAACTTCTCACTGCTTTGGGTGTTACAAAAGGGTGTGGATTTGTGCATGCATCCCCTCTATCTGACAGCTGGTTGCTACATTCTTAACCACCCATTTACCAATGCAATTGCACAGGGCTTTTGCTGGTGGTGTGCTATAAAAGTGCTCAGAATGTGGTTCCAGCAGTGCTCCTCCACTGAGCAGTCACCACCACATTCACCGGGTCATTAGTCTTCCCTGAGCCTCTGAAAAACCTTTGGGAGCTGAATGTGCATGTGCTACAGACTGTGAGAAAATGACTCCGAAGCGACCTTTGTTTTACCTGCAGGTATACTGCCCTGTTCTGTGATCTTGTCAGATCTTGTTAAACAATCAGCGCTGGGGTAATCTTGGATGATAAAAGCCAGGGAAGACCTCACTGCTGAGGGAGGTCGTGCCTGTAGAATCACGAAAAGTGGAACAACGAGGCACCAGCATCCTTTCTTTCCCCATTTTATAAAGAACTTTACAGGAGTCATTAACAACGTAATACAGATGGCTTGTGAGAGGCCCCACATCTGAGATCCTGCAGGAAAGAAACTTCTTGCTGAGGGCTGGACTGAGCTAATTCACTTTATAAAAGCTGCTGCATTGCCAGTTTCTCACTTTTTTCCCCTTCTTTATTACCCTAGCTTTAATGGAAAACAGTATGCATTGCACTATAGAGCCTGCAGTTGTTTTCTGAAACAGATCTTAGGATGGCCTATTTAACATTGATTTTGCTGTGCCTCCAGCCGGATGCCTCTCTGTCTCTGCAATGGACCTCTGATGCTGTGCAGCGGCCTCTGGAGCTGCGACACCTCCGAACTTCCTACAGCACAGGTTTTACCCTGTTCTGAGCCCCACTGACAGTGGAGCAGAGGGAGAGTGTAACACTGCAGTGGGGCTCTGCACGTGTGTCTCTGTTCCCGAGGCAGAGGTGACAGACTTGCCAGCAGAGAAAAGGCTCAGCTCTGGGACCTCACTCCGAGCTCTGCTGAGGTGAGCTGGGTGCACAAGTGCTCAGGGACATGAATAAAATAAAGCAGTGTGTGTCCAATTACCTCTGCACAAAAATGATTTACACCCCTAGGAGCGATGGCTGGCTAGGAGCGATGGAGCAAGGAGAGTATCCTTCCCCAGACTTCTTTCTAAGCAAAATTAAAAGAAAATCAATAGAGATCTATAAAGTAATAGCCTCTGTGTGTGATGGCCGAGCACGTCTGCTTGTGGCAAGAACATCTGCAGGAACCCAACAGCCCTTGTGACACGAGGAGGAGGAAATCCAAGTCACCTCACTTAGTTCCGTTAATCTCCACTAATTGATGGAATAAAAGCCAAAGCCCTGAGCAGTGAGGTGCTCCAGATTCCAGATGTTTTAAATATTTGGGGTGGTTATAAAGCTACCCTGATCCTTTAATACTGAATCCAAACAGTTATTTTCTACTCAAGCTTGAATGTTTGGAATTCACTAGGCTAGGGTTAATTACAGAATAATAGACAAGGAAATGTTTGTGGGACCGGAAAAGACACAGAACTGGATGTAAGTCTGAAACATCACTTCTTCAGTCTGCCTCTGGAAACCCTTGTTCAGAAATCCTCAGTTCTGCAAACCTCCAGGGCAAAACGCCCGCAAGGTGAGCAGCACACAGCCCATCTCTCCTTCCACCTGCTGCCTCAGGGCACAGAAGATTTCAATGCAGTGGGAGGGCAAAGGGAAGAATGAGAAAGGCTGAGGAAGAGAGACTGGAAAAAAGTACAGCACAGAGATCACTTCCAAAAGGAAAAACAAAAAAACAGCATTGATCTGTCACTTAGAACAGTGGAGGTGAGTCAGTGGGGGTGATCAGAGAGAGAGTGTGCAAATCAGGGCGGTAGGATAACGCTTGGCAAATGAAGATGAAGGCGAAAGGAGGTTATTCATGTTTGTCGTAAATGGGAGAAACAGCACATACGACATTGTCCTTGGAAACTGGGCAGAAGTGTTGAGGTTTAAAATACTGGAAATGACTGTCTATAAGATACTCATGTCAGATTTTCCTCCAGAAGCATTTCGAGTTAGTAGAATTTGGAAAACCAAATAATTCATTTTGTTTGTGCCACATTAAGTTAGCTGCTGTTCAAATTGGCTGCTGGTGCTGTGCAGTGAGCTACTTTCCGATTCCTCTCTATACAAACCTTGAGCAAGGACCAGCTCGCCGGATGCTGATGTCAGCCGCGAGGACACATTACAGCAGAGCGGGATCTGTTCCACCAGGCTTTGCTGCAGTGCTCCTGAAGCGTGTTGCAAGAAATGAGTTTGCCAGCAAAAGCTGCTTGGTGCTGCTGACTGTTCTCCAGCACTCAGTGCTGTTTCTCCCATGTCCCCACTGTCTCCATGAGGCCTGAGGGTCTGCGCCCTCTCCTTCCTTTCTCCTCCCTGCTGCAGGCTGCATGAGTCTCACATCCACAATATACAGCAAATCTTTGCTCACAGTCAGTTTTGCACAAGGAGCTGAGGCAGTTTTGTTGTTTAAGGGTACCAACTGCCTATGTTTCTAACGGTTGTGCAAGGAACTGCACTTAGAGTAAAACCTGAGCTTCAGAGGATTGGGGTAGGGTTGTAAGGTGTAAGCTGAAATCAGAATTTCCATAGCTATTTTGGATTTCCAAACCAGCCCTCCTGTCTGTAAACATCGAAGTAGCTGGGAACGTGTCCTCCCTCCCTGCCGTCTCCCAGGAGGTGTTCCTGAGGCACTGCTGGAACCTCTTCTCAGCTTCTCTCCCTCTCCCCCCTGCCCTTCCTGCACCAAGCAGCAAAGGCTGTGCACACAGCAGCTAAAAGCGGCTGCAAAAGCAGTGCCTGGCCTTTGGAACAAACAACCAACCCCAAGAGCACCAGGGTGGAAGATGCTATTGGAGGTTTGCCTCTGGCCTCTCCTTGGCTCTGAAGTGCTAAGATGGGAGTTAAAGGCAAAAATGATTTTGCAGCATTTGTGGATAACTGCCTTCTTGGGATGCCTTCGCCTCCAGAGGGTCACTTTCCTGCCTTTCCTTATGACAGCAGCGGGGCTGTACCGCTGCAGCCCCACTGCCACAGGCTGGTAGCCCGTGTGCTCAGAAAGGGAAGACAAGATACAAGACACCATCCTGACTATCCTCGATGGTTCGACCACATTTCTCACAATTAAGTGCATGAAGGAAAAAGCACAGGGATTTTCCACTGAGCACTAAAGTCTCAGATTTTGTGGGTGCTCAGGGAGCCAGCTGTCAGCTAATCAACCGAGGCATCTCTAGATGTGGCTGTAGATAAACCCATTTTAGGTGTCGACATTTCACCTTTGACCTTTCCCTTATTGAAGTTATTCTAAATTAGGCCCCACAGGCCAGATGTGGGTACTGCTGGCACTGGCTTTGGACGCAGTGCATGTCATTTCATGGAGCAATTATCCCCGTGAGGCAGGGCAGTGCTGCCGTCTCAGTGCTTTCACCTCTTGGTGGCCTTTGCAGTCTGTGCTCTGCTGTCCAAGCGTCTGCCGGGCGACTCCTCAGCTCCAGACATCCTTTCTCTAGTGTCTCACAGCTTTCCTGGTCACAATCTTCTGAGTCAAATGAACAGAGAGAGGTTTTCATCATGGGAGTGAAACCCTTTGATTACGGCTAAAAATTTCATCAGTAATCACTTACTCATTTCAACTTTTTCCAAGGCAAAAAATGAAGTGGGGCAAGGCTCTAGAGACTAAAAAGCTCAAAGACAAGATCAGAAAACACATGCTTGTAGAAAACCCCAATGAAAGAAGCATCTAGAGCTTTTTTTAGATGTTTTTTTTTTTTTTTTTTTTTTTTTTAGTAGCTCCTTTTGTGGACAATTACAGAGAAATTTGGTCTTACAGGGACCTATGAATGTGAACAAATTGTCAGTTTAGTAAAACAGGATGGGAGCAGCAGTCAGTGAATAAAGGCTATGCAGAGAAAGGCAAAAAGAAAAGAAAGAAAAAGAAAAGAAAACTAGTAACAAGAGCAGCAGCCTCCATCAGGAAGATGAGAGGAAGGGGAGAAAGGGGTGAAATCCAGCACACAAACTCAAGGACACAAAGCCAGGCTGGATGGGGCTTTGGGCAACCTGGTCTAGTGAGTGGTGCCCTTGCCCATGGCAGGGGGGTTGGAACAAGATGATCTCTAAGGTCCCTTCCAACCTGAACCATCCTATGATTCTGTGACATGGGGTTTTCATGTAGAAAGGAGAACTACAGAGACTTTCGAAGACCGTGGATCAATCTGAGGTGATTTCTTTGGGAAAGGGTATGGCATCAGAATTTCCCCTTTGGTACCTGGCGTCCAAATGCAAGCTGAAGTAAGACGTCTCAAGCTGGCAGAGCCCTGAGCATCCCCAGGTGAACCTCCTGTGAAAAACTGGCTCTGCGCATTTGGACACGACTGCAGCGACAAGGGCTGCTCCAGCAGGCTCGTGTAGGCTGAAAAGTCAATGTGAAAACTCGGAGCGTGGAAGTGCTGACAGGATAAAGGCATCCTTGCAGCGTTTGAACCCAGTCCAAGACTAACATAAATGAGAACCTCTGGAGAAGCTGTTCTTGTGAATTGCAGGTTGCTTTTTTCCACCTATTTAAATAAGCCCAAGCTGTTAAATTGAGATGATAAGCATCTAAACTGCTTATCTGAAGCTTATCAGTGAATTCTACCTTTCAAAAATAGTTATTCAGACTCTTACTTCATTAGGCTTTAGGAGGTAATAGATTTAAAGAACTAAAATGTGGAAAAAAAAAATCAATCTGGAGGTGCTTCATCTGCATGGCAATGAAATGTTCCCAAAAAAGGCGTTTACTTTTAATTAATAATAAAGCAAATGCAAACCACCACAGGCCACATTTGAGAAAACGCTTCAGTTCAAAGTGAGAAAAGTCTTTTATTAAATGAAAGTGCTAGTGAGTACCATTAAATGAATGTCAACATGACCATTAGAGCAATCTATCAACCAGCATAAAGAAAGCATAGAATCACACAGGCAAGTTATGGGCATAACAAGGGTATGACTGTATTTTCGCACTTGGACTCCAGAAAAGAGAGGTCTCTCCACAACAAAAGGCGAGCGTCTCAAAGCAAACCCCAGCCCAAACCAGGAGGAGCTGGCTCCAACCTTGTACACTTTTGAAGATCCCTGTTGCATGGGTTTGGCACCGTGCTCACCAGCAGCTTGGATAATCCCTGTTCTGACATGGCATGCAGTATAACCATGCTTACAGCTCATGCCTCCACTAATGCCTGCCCCTACAGAACACTGCTCCTTGGGACTCTGGCCACGGATAAGGCCCAGCAAAGTGCAAGGTGTCTCTGATTTTGGGTCAGGAATGGGCAGCTTACATTTCACCCTTCATTTTTCTTCTCCATCCCAGAGCTAGGAGCTATTCCTCAGGTCTAGAGCTGCCTCTTCATGAGGAGGGGAAAACCCAGAGTGTACCATGGGTGCTGCTAGCAGCCAATATATATGCAGCCATAAAATCAGCAGATTTCTGGGCTAATTTCCAACCCCACTCCTCGCACGTCTATATTCCTAGCACCACAACCCACATTTGCTATCACTGTAAATAAAGCTTTACCATGGACAAAATACAAGGAAAGAAAATTAAGGGGGTGCCTGGGTGGACTCCTCCCTCCAGGAGGTGTTTAGCTTTCCATGTTTAGCTGCATTGAAAGAGAGAAAATGATGCTCTTGCTGATCTGCGCTCTCCTTCCATTTGCAAGTGTGTTGAGACGATGGGAGTCGCTGTCTGGGAGGAGCAGGGACTGTAGGCGCTGCAGAAGGAAGTGCTAAATATAAGGGTGGCTAAATGGGATCCTAGTGACCTCAGCCCTGTGTTAAATGATAGGAAAAACAAGGGTTATGTTCAGCTCCACTGGGCTCGACAGCAAGCGCATGAAGTGCCTCTGAGTGGGCTAAATGGCTCCAGCCCCAAAAAAAGACAGTGGAGTCACTGAGATTACACTTAATTGGTGTTGTGGGAAGCCTGCCTTGCTGCGAGGCAGCCCACGCTGCCCCCTTGTACAAAGCCTTTTCATCAGCTATTAGGGACACGCTGCCAAGCATCCTAGCAAATGCCAGTGCTGTAAGGTCATCTCAGGAAGTAGAGAAGCCCAAAGCTGCCAGGACAGTCTCACTGCCCTCGTGATCCATGCTGGGCAACCCTGCCCCTGCTTTTTTCCTCTCAGAACAATTCACCTGTTTCCCATGCCCCAGTCCGAAGATAACCCCAATGCCAGTGAAAGCATGGGCAGTGCTTTCATTTAGGGAAGGACTTGAGTCTGGTCCCATGGCAGTCTCATTTATCCATTTGTTCAGGATACAGCCTGGCTGGGAGGAGGCAGGATTCCAGCAAACAACCAAGGAGCAAGACCGTGCAGACAACATGCTCACACCAGCTTCCTGCACAACTATCACACACATGCAGCTTTTCTCCACCAAATGTCCCATCCCATCTGTGAGTGCAGCTGCCTGTACCAGGCTGATCTGCAAGTGTTTGACAGCAGGATTTGGCCTCAAACATCCCTGAGTGGTCCTTGAGTTGCTTGGAGCATTTTATGGAGGAGATAGAGATACACATACTAACATCTGGTTCTTGAGAGCGCTGGAGCAGGACACCATCCTTCTGCAAGGCATTCCCACCTTGCCAGGGGAAGTCCTCCAGAAACACAACCTCTCCAATCATGTGTTCAAGTGGAGTCTTAAAAGACATGACAAACGTCTGGTGGAGGCAGGGAAAATGCACCCCCCGGGCTCCCAGGACGATATGAATCTGCTGCACTGTCAATCTCAGCGTGGCCACCAGCCTCTTCAACAAATGGGATGTTTCCCAGGAAAACAAAATCTTGGTCAATTTTGTCATCAATATTCTCCACTTCTCAATGAATGCCACCAGAAACCCCCACATGCCATATGTTGTGTAGATATGGACTGCAAAATCTGGACATGCCAAGAAGGTGTTCAAGGCTTTGTGTTACAGAGGAGAGATTCAGAGCAAAGTAGGGCTCTCACGTGATGTTGAGGCATTGAGATGGGTGAACAAAAAGACTGTCTTTTCCTGTTATGTATACCTGCACATCCATAGGTTTTCTGCAAGCTTGCTATGCATCCCGAACACAGAGCAGGTTACTAATGTATAACTCCATGGCAGCGAACCAATCATTCTCTGAAAGAGGCCATGGAGAGAGCTCACCCACAGATGCCATCCAACAAACTGTGCAGGGGTCAAACTTCCCACAGAACTTTTCACCACCTGGATTAACTTCTGCATGGGACGGTCAGAGCAGAAACTTGGCTGGGCCTTGTTCATGTGTATGCTTATATGACTTTGAGATGTATTGTTGCACAGCCGTGTATCATCTATGTTTGCACCCAAATGTCTAATTTATACCACAAAGCAAGAAAAGGTGGCCCAGACAAATGAGAACAGTTTGGGGTTTCTGCCTTTTTTTTTTTTTTTGATCGAGCTTTTATGTTTGAAGGTATGGTTCAGTTGATTTAGCAGTTTGGTTCTGTGAAGGAACAATTTTACTATTCTTAGTTTATTTTCTCAACTTTGAAACCTGAACCTAAGCCTATTTTTCCTAACCGTGCCTTGAAAATAAATGACTTAGAGCCAGATGCTGAGTTGGTCTATCCATAAGAATGCTTCATTTTGTTTCCTAAATGCTGCTTTTGCAGACAGCCCATTCTGAGGCTGGGCACAGCAGAGCGAGTTCAACTAGGCTGCTTCCAGGGATCATTCAAGCTGAAATTCATAGTTATGCAAGTCCAGCTGGCGAGACGGTGGTTCCCAAGGGAAGGAGCTCTGCTGTGGCAGCTCGCTGGAGTTGTGAGCCTGGGGCAGGTACGTGGGGCAGAGCCACCCTCCTGCATCTGGGCCTGCAGTGGGCCTGACCCCACCTCCAGGCAGGCCAGGACCTCCACCAAGGTGAGGCCCAGCCACAATGGGGTGGGAGCTGGTGGGCTACAGCAGAGAAAGAAGACATTTGGGGCAATAGCTGCCATGTGTAAGTCATGGAACACTTCCATGAATGAAACAAAGGGGCTACAGCATGTAGTGCAAAGTACCAGGTGGGGAGTGTAGGAGAGGGTAGGAGAAAAGTTCCCCAGAGCAGAGCGCAGTCCTTTGCCTTGCTGTGTTGTTTTTCAGCATTCCCACAACACTTTGTCTTTTGAGCTCAGCCTTACAAGCTTCAAGGCAAATCAACAAGTTCAAGCACGAACCTAATTCAAGCTCTGTATAAAACCCATACCTGACAACTTTAATTATTAGGCCGATGCATCATATTTGCATTAATTTGAGCACTACTTATATTCAATTACAATAATTCTTCCATATATTCATTCCAAGAGATTTCAATGACTTAGCAGATAGTGTATATAATCAAAGCCGAGCCAAAGAAACAGGTTTGCTTTCTACAGACAAACTACTCCTGTACCTGGGTGCTGACTACAGCATCCTGTGCATGTTCCTGTGTTGATGCGCCTAAAATGGTATCAGCATTTTGAACATAGGTGAGCCAAAGAACAGGGGCTGAAAGGTCCATGAGCCTTGGCTGGGCTCCCAGGATCAGATCACAGCCCTTGTGATGAGCAGTCTGTGTCCACCTTGGAATGTGCATTTTCATTCCCACTGGATTCCTCTTTTGCTGGTCATTGATCACGCTGCAGCAATGCCCAGGGAAGACATTTTTTCACCATCAGCGAGCAGAAGGCTTATTTCATGTGGGACTTGACTCATTCTCCTGCCTCTTTCCCTGTGCCTTTTTCAGGGACACAGTTTACATCTGTTGGATGCAGAACATGATGGCACATAAGCAGTGCTGCACCAACAACTCCTTGCACCATATCTCGATCTACTGTCATTGTTAGATAAGTCCAAGGAATAGCCTATGATATCTGTGAGTGATAAGGTGTTTAATGACCTGTGTCTCCCAAAGTGGAGAACCTGCTTCTCCCCCTCCCTCACCAGCACCCCAGGACGGTATTCTCATACTCATCAGTGCAGAGCAAAAGCTCCTGCCTAGGTGTTCTCCACCCTAGTGTCAGGGTTTCTTCCAGCTGATTGACACAGAGAGTTGAGACATATGGCAAGGAACTACTCTTCTCCCAGGCACTGGAGTTGAGGGCATACCACAAACAAATGTTACAGTTCAAGTTCTATTTAAATGTCTATGTCCTCCCAGAACTCCTCAGTACGTTGTGGGAGGACAACAGCAGAAAGGACTTCTGTGTGAACATTAATTTCATTCTCAAGGTAGGGGATAAGCAAATAAACTGAGGCTTGTTCAAAACCCAGCAAAAATTCTGCAATTGTGTGACTATTCTGTAAGATGTAGTGGTGGGAATTAGCTTCCTAAGCAGTCGCCTGCCTCGGGGAATGTCTTGATTTCAAACGAAGCAAGATGTAGTTCTGAAAATTGCTGCATTTCATCATTTATTTCCATGCTGCTTACTCCCTCCAACACTTTTTTTTTTGACTGAGCTGACCAAGCCTGTACCACCAGAGCACTGCAAACTCCATGTCCCTGCAGAGCAGGGGACAGAGTGTCACGGAAGGAGCAAACACCCCACTCTGCACCCGCCGTCCCGCTGCAGTGGGGTGTTTGGTCCACTCGAGGGAGCTCCTGCTTTTGAGTAGCTGGACTTCAACCCTCGCAGCAACTCCAGGCAAAATCCTGTGGGTGACAAGACCTCTGTGCCACGGGAAGAGGCTGAACCCCAGCGAGGTGCCTGTGCCAGAGAGCCTGGGCTGCTTCTGGCCGTGCTGAGGTCCTGTTTGAGTCTGGGCTGCTGCCACCCGTCCCCCTTGGCTCACTCCTGTGCATCCCAGGTGCTGCTGGGTGAAGGTGTGAATCATAGGACCATGCAGAAAGGGGCAGGCAGATAAGGCTGAAGAGACCACAGAACAGATTTAAAAAGTAGGTTTCAGGAAGAAGACCTGCTTTTCCTTCTGCTCTACAAGCAGTACTTGGTCTTACTGTGCCCTGCACTGGAATTTGGCACAGCAGTCTGCATTTTCCCAAGGAATCAATCTTTCAAGGAAGTTGACTGCTTGTAAAAGGGAATGACAGAAGAGATCATTTTGCTCTTTAAAAAGTCCTTATCTCACACATTCATGCCTCACAATATGAAGGCAAAACCAAGGCCTAGCCAAGTGCTTAGGAAGCATCTGCAGCTTTGGCAGAATGAAGGGAAGGACACAGGGGGAAAGAACTGCTCCTTGCACCCCTGGTCAGCAGGGACTCCCAGAAGTGCAGATGCTTTTGGAGAAGGCTGAAAGGCAAGATCCATCCCTGGCTCCAGAAGAGACAGTTAAACCTGATTCATCCTGTCTCCAGCCACTCCCTGCCTTGTCTCCTGAAAGCCAGCAGCACACCGAGGCGTTTCCCAGCCAGGGTCAGGTGTCAGAGACAGATCTGCATAAAATTCAGCTTCACCAGTGTGCTGGTGTGAGTCAGAGGGTTTGGGAACCGCTCCAAGCTATTGGAAAAAAACAACTCCCAAATTAGCTGGGGTGGCTCCCAAGCGAATCCACCTCCGCGGGGAAGGAGGTGATCTAATGAAAGCGTGTGGTCAGAAATCAAAAGAGCCTGGAAAGCATTCCAAGCTGCATAATAAGATTTCACATTTCATATCTTCAAAGCATTAAGTGAACATTATCTAATTAATCCTCACAACACTCCTCAGAGATATTATCCCTATTTTACAGATGGAGAAACCAAGGCACAAAGTTAAGTCACTTGCCTGGGGCAGGAGAAGGGAGTGTCAGGGCTGGGATTAGAGTCCAGGAGTTCCTGGCGCCCAACTTTTTCCTCAGACTACTAGGTCATGTGTCTTCCCTGGAGGGAAGGTAATAATGAGTCCATAATTACCCATACAAATTCCCAGTGACCAGGCTAACTCGTCTGTATAAAGCTATTTGTAATTCCAATAAACACGCCCACGATTTAGCTGCCTCTCCATGAACAACCAGGACTCTCTCAGTAGTGGGGAGCCAGACCCAAAATAAAGGCTCTTCTTTTCCAGAGCAAATCCCATCCCTGGCCCATTCCATGGGCCAGTAGAGAACATTTTCCCACTTGTAAATCCCTGATGTCCATCCTTATATGGTGTGAGCACTGCGGGATGTGTGGTAGCAAGTCAAGGTTTGTGGGGAGAGGGAACAGAGGTAGAAAAACTGGACAAGTCCGTTGGGCACATATGCCCTTTTCCAAGCCTGGCAAAGAAACGGAAACTTTGCGCTCTGTGCAGGCTGAGAACAGTTCTTTGCCATCAAAGAAGAGGTTTTGTGGTAAAATGCACTGGTCAGCCTGATCAATCAGTCTCATAAAATAAATGACCCCTTCCACAATGTCAGCACAATCCCCAGAACTGGCCCTGTGCAGACACTAGACAGAGTCACTAGAAAAATCAGTGCCCCATACCATCAACTCATCCCCCATCTTGCCCTTGAGCTCTTGCCTCCTCACTGCTTGAGCTCCTGTATATGTCTGCTCTGAGGCACAGATGTGCCAGGCTTTCAGTCTGCTCTTCTAACAAAGTGGGGCCTCTGGGATTATGCCGTGTGCGTGTGCGTGCGCTCATGTGCCTTTGTTCTGTGATGCTGTGTTCACCTTTCTACTGCTATCTTCTGAACTCAGATGAGGTGATCTTCCTGGGAGTGGGCTCCGACATCAGGGGCCTGAAGTCTTCTGTCACTCAGCATTCATCCACCACCATCCTGGCAGTGGTCCACAAAGCTGTTGTCGTCCTGCTCAAACTCTACTTGCTGTTACACCAGGAAAGAGATTGCCGTGTGGGTCAGACTGCTCAGAGCAATGTCAGGGGTGCTATGAAAACTAATAGTTAAGGAAGTTTTTGATGTTTGAGAGGTCTACAGTGCTGCCTGGGAACAGGGCAGCCCTTGGGACAGGCAGGGGCAAGGCTCCATCCACTCCACCAGGCTCAGCAGACTGAGGCTCACCACCTCAGAGCGTTGTCATTGCACTACCAGCAGAGATGCTCCCACGCAGCTGAAGCACTACTTAATATTTCCCATTTCACAGTGACACCTAGGACCTATCTGCTAATTTTCAGCAGGTTTCAAACCAGACTAAGCCAGCAGCAGAGTTGTGCTCCAGTTTAAGTTGTGGAGGCTGAAGGCTATCCCACGCTGTTGTTTTGCTCCATGTAGGAACACAGTGAGAGCTCAGGAGACAGAAGGGAAGCAAAGAGCGATGCTTGGGTGCTGAAGATGGCCACCATATCCCTATAGAGCAACTGCAATGAGACCTACTTCACCAGTGCTCCCACCATTCCCCCCTCCACACCAGACCTCTAGCATCCATGCAATAACCCAAGGTCCCTCTCCTCCATGTGACACCAGTCTCCCAAACTTGCAGAGCTCCATTTAGTTCCAGGAACTTGTCAATGCCTCCTGTCCCCACCCCAGATCATTGCCCTTTGGGGCTCCAAGGATTAGTAGGGGCAAGGAAGAAGGGACAGCTCTTGGAGAGATGCAGGAGGCCATACTAAGTGTCTTTGGAGTGTGGAAAGCAAAAGTCAAGGAAGGGGCAGCTGCAATGAGGTTCCATTCCAAGTAGGGTTGGACACCCAACCTGTCTAAAAGCTATCCATAACCTGGGGTGGCACCTTGTTATCGAGGAGAGGGGAACAAAAGCACATTTCAATGACTTATTAACAAAAAAAACCCATGCTTGTGGAGCCCCAGGATACCACATCACAACCCATTAGGCTGCAGAGTAGGGTTATAGTGAAGCAATTGAGAAAATGCACAACTCTTCCCAAGCCGAGACTTGCACAGCAAAGCTGACTGCTGAGTGACAGAAGAGGGGTAGCTTGGCACTTACGGCCATATTTCTCAAAACTTGATCAAACACTGCTATGGTCCCAGGCCTTTAGTGCACCCAGTTGAGGAGTGTAATTGTAACAGTTCTGCTTTCAAAGTGCAGCACAGTGGTTTCTGCTGAGGGCTAAGTGCTTTAGACAGAGAACTGCTTTGGTGTCGTGCTGAAATGAGAGATGTTGCTGTTTGGAAAATCTGTCTTTTGCATAATTTTTCATTCTTCCTTTGATTTTTATAACTGTGTTTATTTGAATATCCAGAATTCTCATTAAAAGAAATTAAAGCCACATTTTGTTTACTAAAATAGTTTGTTGCAATTTTTTAAAAATAATTATGAAAAACGTCCACACACCTTTTAGCTAACTCTTACATTTATGGGCAGACTTACTCTTGTGAGGAATCAAATTTCCTTTTCCTCATTTATTTGATTTAAGGATGAAGAACTCCTGTGGAAGAACTTCTGTGATCAAGATATCAAGTCATACAGATGTTTTCACTATAATAATTACCAGAAGTTCAGAAGAGCTTCTTGTGTGCTCATCTCCTACTGAGCTATAACAATAAAAACATACAAAACATGTATACGTGTGTGTAGACTCTCCCCACAAAGGCAAATTTTTTTTTTTTGAAGATGGTTGACAATAAAGCTGACAAACAGGAGTTATTATATTCTAGGAATACCACTAACAATAAAAATAAAACACTTTTCTTTTTCTGTGAATGGTAGGATTTAATGACATAAAGCACTAGTATGAACTGGCACATTAGAGGCTCATTAGAGACTGACAGCTGTAAGCATTTCAGGATGCTGTATTAAAAAAATATGCATAAATGTAAAAACATAATTAAAGAAATGGATGAATGTTTGAGACTGTCCTCATGTCCAGTTCATTGTCTGGTAGCTGCTGAAACAGGGACCAATCAACACCTTCCAAATTCAATAAACTCAGTATAGCAACTGTCTCCATTTACCCATTTTACCTTGAATTCCCCATCTTATGGGGCATGTGTTCTGTAATATGCCTTCATGTGCTTATCACATGAGAAGTGGCTTCCAGTAATCAATCACTTTCCTACCTATCTCTTACTAGATGTGGTCTAGCAGACTTTTCACTCAACATGCTCAAGAATGGCTTTAAACATGGAGACACTCAAATATTTGCTTAGGATATTATGCAGTAACAGGGAAATACATGTGGAGTCGATCACCCAAAATCCAGATGCAGCTACTGTTTGGCATCTGCTTCTGCTGTTTCTAATTTTGTTTTTCCCGAAGCTGAGTTGCTGTACCTTTGGTGTCTGCGGCTACCAGGTGCTGGCACACAGACAAGGAATACAGGAAGGGGTGACCTGGTGGTGCTTTCATGCCAAATAACACAAAAAGGTTAAAAAAGAAACAAACCAAACCCAATCCCCAGCCTCCTACACTGGAGCCATGAGCTGGTCTGCTCTCTAAATAGGGAGACTTCAGAAGCAACCCTGCTGATTTCTGAAGGCTCCTGAGACTCTGAGCCTTGCCGAATGGAGAAATGAGACTCTCACCAAAGGCTGATGGGAGGAACACTCCCAGAGAGCCTAAAAGCAAGGCACCCTGGTGAGGGATTGCAGTTCCAGGTACTAAAGCAGTGACTCCTAGCCAAAGATGGAAGCTATTCCTCCTGCTCTGCTGGAGCAAAATACAACTGCAAGCAGAACCTGGAATTGCAAGATTCTGTGAAATGCTGTTATGTTTGTAACCAGGACTGTTAAGGTTTGAAAATGGGAAGTGTCAACAAAAAGTCACGCATGTAAAGCCTTTCCTTTATGCTAGACTTCCAAACTCAACAATTCTCAGTGCCATTTTACAAAAAAATCTTTCTGCATTTTCCAGCTCTGGAGGCATTAGCACCTGGCACCTGGAACCTGGCCTGGCAATGAGCACTGATGCAGATGTTGTCCTATTATTTCAAACCACTTAAGCCTCTCAAGACAGAAAATCTGAAAGGAAAAAATGTCCTCAGTGGAAACCCATTGAAATCTAGGGAAGCTGAGCAAGCAAATGCCACTGAAGAAAGAAACTCAGTCACTCATGTGAACAGGGTGATTCTCAAAGTTTAAAAGCCCAGCCATGAGGTTAAATTTTTCAGCCTTTGTTTGCTGAGCATCAGCTGAGCTGTGTGTATGCTCAGAATGCCAAGTGATGCAAAACTAAAGTACTTTATGTTTCCTGTGACCGAATATGCAGATTCCCATGGACAGCCCCTGCCTCTGCTGACATGGTAACATGGTGAGCTGCAGTAACATGATGGAGCTGCAGCTTCAGCTGCTGCTTGTGTGTCTGATCCAAAGTCCCACAGGAGCTCGTTGTGGCTTTCCTTTCACTTCAGTGGATTTTGGCTTGGGCACCAACTGAACTGCTGCACCTAGGTGGTGCTTTTGACATGGAGACATAGTTTTCCCTTCGCATTTAGTGTTGTACAGGAAGAAAGACTCAACACACGAACACATTTTTTGACGTTTCCCATTTTCAGATGCTCTGAGGCTGGTTGGGAAACAAAATAAAATCTCACAAAAGTTTTCACCAAACGCTTCTGCTCCTCAGCAGCAGATCTGCTTCCAGCAGCCCATTTACCTGAAGCCATCCTTCGACACATATGAAGTCTCCCTTCCTCTTGCCAACCCACAGGGAATTTCATGGGCAATTACTTGCTGCCTCTGTCTTGAGCCCAGGACTCATAGAAAGATTTATTTCTGAGCAAACATCTGAAAGCTTCATCAGTTGTGTCTAAATATTTATATTCATGCCTACATAGTAAAAGATCGCATCTAGTACAAAAGAGAGAGGTACAGACAAACAAAGGAAGCCTCGGTGACAAAGGAAAGTGATGAAAACAGTCGATCACTTTGAAGGTTAGACAAATGGTTCCTGAGCTGTGAGCCGCATTCCTGCTCAGATCATAAGACTGTAACTGCATTGTTAACATGGCTAATTGTGATTTTGCGCAGTCTTACAAGAGGTATTCTGCAAGGCGCATCTTTCATAATTAAAAAGAAAACTATTGTCTCTTTTCCAAGTCAAATAAACCTTGTTTATCTGGAAGGGTAGGGGGAGTAAGTGCAGTGAGCTGGTCCAAGAGACAATTTTGAAACTTTAGATCCAGAGGAGTCTGAAAGTCTGAGCTGGGGACAAAGGACTCATCTGCAGCACCGTATAAAAGGCCCTGGCACAGAAGCCTGTCGGGATCCTGGCTGTGAACACTTGCAGCATGTTGAAAGCCCAATAACAACAGACCTGGCCCAGCACCGTAAAGCCAGAGGGCACTCGGGCAAACCCACAGTTTGTGCAGTGCCGGATCTCAGGGGAGGTGAGCAGAGGAGATCAAGGCAACGCGAGCTCTCCCCACCTGCTGCTCTGCCAGCATAACGCTGCTTGCACAGCCTCCACACTCACCCAAGAAGAGTATTTTTTGTCTCATCTGGTGGCCACAGAGAGGGACCATGTAAATCTGGATAGATTTAGCAGTTGGTCTTCATGCACTCAGCTGGAAGGTCTCCCCTGTGCCCTCACTACACTGCCACATACTGCTCCATGCTACACTGACCACGGTCAAGGAGAAAAAAGCTCCAAGCAAACATTTTTGGTACTGAGAAGTCTCGCAATTACAGAGATGAGTCTTAAAAGTGGTGCTTCTGGTGATGTGCTTGATCTGCCTTCTTTCATCTGCTGGACTCCAGCAGTAAGTCAGTAATTGTGGCCACTCACACAGTAAGTGTGGCAGGTTCACAGTGCCAAGTGACATGTATCATCTGCAACGAGCAGCAAGGCTTGTGGCTGGATTTAGGCTAAGTCACTGACAAATTCCAGTGTTGACTCCACTGGCAGGTCTTCAGAGACAGCCTCTGGGGCTGCTTTGGATCCAGGCAGTTGCTGGTTTGGCCACTCTTTCATGACTTCTTGGACATGGCTCCCCTTTGTCTTTCACTCTGTGACATGTATCCCCTCTGGAACAATTAGGACCTTCACAAGCTCTTTGTTTCTAACTCTGGACAGTTTAGCACAAAGTGTATTTATGCTAATTGCATACTGAAAGTGCACTCAGCTTGGCCTGGCTTTCCCTCAGCAGGACTTTTAAGAAGCTATTTGTCATTGTTGGGAGCAATACTGGAGGTGAGCGAGCTGCAGAGCTAAAGGATCTGCCCTCCTTTGCTTTGCCCTCTGTCCTGGAATTTGGTAGTGTTGAGCATTGATGTCTTGAGGAATTTCCATCTCTTGTTCTACTTTAAAATGCCAGCTCTGATTTGAAACTTCATGGCTCCCATCTAAGCAAACATATCTGCTCTGAGCTTGAGTGATGTCCTCCCCTTCAGTGGAGCAGAGCTGGGAGAGATCAAAGAACTTAGGTCATCTCTTTGGAAAGCATGTTCCAAGGCTGAGCTTATGGCTAAGGAGCATGAAATGAGTCTTAGAATTGAAAACTAGCTCACTTATCTCTACACAACATGGAACAGATGTAGGTTTTGCACAAAAGTTGTCTCCAGAGAACAGAGCACTATCCTGGGCTGTTGGAAACTATGCTTCAAGTCCCTGATGCCCCACAGGCTCCTGGCATAAGTCATTAGGGTGCTGCTAATGCTGTAGCTGTATTGCTAACCCCTTCAACTGTGTGCTCTTACCCCACAGCATAAGGGCCCACATGGGGAATGACAGTCCTGTAGTCATGGCAGTGCCTTTGCCCATGTAGACAAGCCTCCCACCCTTGCTGCCCCTCCGTCTCCTGCTAGAAAATTGCAAATAAAATCATTGTCCCTTTGAGGAAGATCATGGGAGCAAATACTCTGAAGAGCCCAAGTATGATAACAGGACAGGCCCAGGCTATGCAGGTTCCTATGGCCAGAAGAGAGGTCACTGCACCTTCTTACAAAATTCAGACAATAATATAGAAAAAATATATTTTAGAAACTTTTCAGATTTGCACAAGGAATTTGCAGCTAATGCTTAAATATCTACAAACAATGTGTGCCTTCATACTTTAATTCTTTTCCCCTCTATTCTCTGCCTTTTGTTCTTTCCCAACAGTAAGCAGTCTCCAGCACTTGTGGTCCCATCACTCCTTTCATAGGCTTTCCTCAACAACAGAAACCAGTGAGAGTCCAACAGTTATGGTGCTACTGAAACTGAAATGTAAGAAAGTTATGGGAGAAAGCAGCAGTCATCCCTTTTCCCTCTCCTTTGCCATCCCTCTGACTGTGCTATCAGGAGACTGATAAATAATACAGAGAAAAATTATAGTAGCTTGCACAACCAAGTATGCTGCAGCATCCTTCAAAATGCCTTTGAAACATTTGCAACAAGCTGGAAAATAAACCACGGTGGCTTTTGAGCTTGTGTAGAAAGTAAAGTCCTGAGTTTTTCTTCCCTTTCCCACCAGCAAGCAAGGGGGTGACTGATGACTTTTGTTAAGGAGAGAAGCAGACAGGAGCACCTCAAGAATTTGTTCAATTTTTTTTACTGTTTCTGCGGTTTTTGGTCAAAATTCTGTTCAGTTGCACATACATTTTAAAACATTATCCTCCATGTGAGAAGATGAAAGGACAAGAGAGCCATGTCAGAGGGGCCTGAGGAAAGATGCACCCAACTATGTCTGTAGGGTGTTGCAGACCTTGCTCACACACGGGTTGGCTGGAGATGGCCCTGATGCAATGCCACGTCCTGCTGAAGTGCAAGACAACATTAGCTCATTTTCTTAAGGTACTGGTACATCTCTGCGAGTTCCTGGAGTTCCTGTCTTCAAGGTTGTGTAGTCCCATGATGGCACAGCAGATAGAGTTGATCCTTTTTTAATTTTTTCCTTTTTTCCTCTTTTTTTCTTTTCTGACTAGCTTCACAAAATCTGACCATCTGGCTCAGTCTTTGGCCAAGATGAGGTCACACTCAAATCCTTGTTCTTTGTAAAAGAGGCTTAACAGAAGGACTGCCCCAAGTAGAGGAAAGCCACCGGAGTGGGAGGTGGGATCTGCTCCCCTTCTTCTCTGCTGGATCTATCCTACTGTATCTACTGAATCAGACACTGCTGGTTGCTGAGAGATTCATTCTCGTAGGAGACAGGCTTTGCTCTGGGTGTTTAGTGCAGTCAAACAGCTTCTGTGGCCAAGCTGACAGCCTTTTGAAAGCGTGCCACAATATAATGTCCTCAGCACCTTGCTGATGTCTCTGGGTGAGCCCAGGGCAACAGCAAGAGCAGAGAGTGCACATGCAGCAACACAGCATCGAGGAGCTCAGCTCCTGAGCTCTCTCTGAAGCACCCTGTAAGGGTCTTGGATGGGAAGATATTGATATTGCACAACATTAATGTCCTTGCTGGGCATGTGGGTAACTGTACCTTACAATTCAACCCACCTTCCCAGCATGACCCACTCAGATCCCAGTGACAGGCCCTTCAGCAAGGAGCACTCATGGATTCAGATGGAAAACATCCATCCCAGGAAGCATTCATCTTTCCCAGTGTTTGGGGCCACAGAAGTAGATCTCATTAATAAAACTGCCTCTGAACTCAGATGTTGTGTTTCCCAGCTCATTTTAAGATTGCTATATGGTGATGGCAGCAGAAGGCTAAGCATGGTTTGCAAACACCACCCCAGAGACAGGCTAAGTGCCTGTCTGGCCCCTGTGATCTCCCAGCTGCTGCTTGGTGATGGGAGAGCTGGCAAACCCAGGCCTTGAAGCTCTGGCATCCACAGCACAGCAATGTCCCAAATGTCTGTGGGACAGGATCTGTAAAGGCTTTGCAGTCAGCTCTAATCTTCTGCTGAGTTTGAGGTGGAAGCTGAACCACCTTGTACCTCTGCCATCTGCTCCTTGAGGGGCCCAGTGGGCTGGGGTGGGATGGCATGGAGGGGAGGTGCAGGTCCTAAACTTAACGCAGTATCTGTGGGCTTTGTCCCTGCTGGTTGACATGCTTCCTGCACTTCCAGGAGTGCCAGAAGAAGCAGGAAGTGGCATCAGAATGGCCCTTTGCACCCTGGGATTTCCCATCAGTGGACAAGTCTGTGGTTACAGTGGCTTCCTGTTTGCTTTACTCCCCAAAAAGATATAGTCAGCATCCGGCCCAGATATTCCAGGGGTATTACATCCATTTATCTTTTGGCTTAGGCTATTTCAATTTCCCAAACCACATTCAGCCCCACGAAAAAAAAGGCACCTTATAAACCGAAAGGACTCGTTTGTTTGAAAAAATAAGTGGCAATGGGTGTGTGCTGCTGGATTTATGACTGCGACGGTAACGCACAAGGGCTGCCCTGCGCTTTGATAGCTTAGCACTTCTGTGACGTGTGAATGAAGTCCAGCAGGCCCAGGACCATGTTAATCTCTCAGTTTTGATCTCTGTCTGTAATGAAACGCCAACAGCCTGTACTTCAAAGCCTGCACTGATACAGATAATCTTGTGAAAGGCTCTCTGCGTTTCCAGCCAGCTTGTATCAGGGATTACAGCGACAACAGGAGGAGATGATGGAAGAGGAGATGCTTGTTTGATGGTGCTCCTTCAGTTTCTTTCTCATATTCCTTTTGTTTTTAATTAAGCCGGGGGTCCCCCACCCCCAGCCCAGACAGAGCTTTGTGCTACAGGGCAGGTGGGTGGCAGCGATGCTTGTCTGCCTGCGATGTCTGCAAAAACCTGGCTGCTCAGCACTGAGGCAGCGGATACAGCACAGCCCTACAGCATCATGGCTGAAACGTGAGCAGCACTGCCTTAGAAACTGCACAGGCAGCTAAATGCTGGCTTCCAGACTTGTGAGGTTCTTTCTCGAAACTGTTGCAAGGAAGTAGGGGAGAGGGTAAAGATGACAGGAGACCACAGGCTTAGAGAAGCATGTTATAAAGCAAAATGAGCATTAGTTCCACATACACAATTATGCTTTATGTTGAAAGTGTATAATTTTCGAGGCGTGTCTGACCAGGAAGCAGAACTGAAATATTTTTATGTTGACGAACCCTACTGATCTAAGAGAAAAACAGTAGTAAGAAACTATTATAAATGTGTGTCTTGATTGCTTTTCCAGCAAGAACATTTATAGAAAATCAGAGCAAAAAAATAGACTGTGAATTTAATTGGAATAAGTGGAGGTTAATACCCAGGACCTTGGCACCAACAACCTTGCTCTCAGAAACCTAGTTGTAGGATACTCAAATATGTATTTAAGCGTAGTTAAATATATTTTTTCCAGGCCTAAAAAAGCATAATGTGATATTGGGTCTGTATTATTGTCCGTCTTACAGGGATGACAGCACTGGGTGCAGGATGCAGAGAGGAAGCAAGAGCAGAAAAGTGATCGTTCTGGACAAATTCAGCTACTCTGATGTTCCTAAAGCATCAACCAAGAAGCTTTAATCAAATAGGAATGTTACATTCCAGTGAGTTAAATGTAAAAACATAATTAGGCCAAAAAATAACTTAAGTACCAGCTTCCTGGAGGCATCAAAGACATTTCTGAACACTGCTTCCACACACCGGGATCAGAATGTCTAGCAGAAGTCTGTAGGGCTACCCTGGTGCTCAGGGTATAAAAGCGATGCTCAGGGAGGACAAGACTGCGGAGAAGTGAATTCTCAGTGCCCATGGCCAGTTGTAGCAGAAACTGGGAGATTCCCACACAGGAACCTTCTGGAAAAGAAGAGCAGAGTGCCTCCAAATCTCAGGAGCCTGCATGGAAGAAGCCATGATAGATACGATAGATACGATCTACCTATGAAAAGTCACCGTTGCATCTGGAAATCCTGTCTTTCCAATCCCTTGAAGCTCTTGAAACAAGTAACAAGTCTGCTGACAAAGGTTATCCAGTAAAGTCTCTCTCCACAGATCTTTTAGGGAAACTGAGGATCCAGGGAAGGGGAAGAGTCCTGGCACAAAGACTTGGCTGGAAGGAGCAGGGGAAATGGTCTTTTCACTCAGTGGAGGAAAGATACCAATCTGTTCTGTTCAGATTGCTCATAAATAACATGGAAAGGGCACAAGCACTGAGGGACAAAGGTCACATACGATACAAAGTTGTTTGAAGAAATAAGGGCAGGCTGTGACAAATTGCAAACGGATCTTATGCGACTGAATGAAATGTCAGGTAAAGTTTAATGTAGCTAAAGATAAAGCAATAAAGTAAATAGAAAATATCATTATGCCATTATAATGTTGCATCCACACCATTTTACTCAAGTACTTTCATCCAAAGGCATCAACGGAAGCAAAGTTTTGGGCCAACTTCCATATGAGGAATGTTTTAAAAAGGCAGAGATTTTTAGGCTGAAAAATAGCTTTTAGAGGGTTATGACAGAGGTCTACAAAATCATGAGTAGTGTGGAAATGGAGTACAGTGTTCACTGTCTCATCTCACATGGAAACTAGAGGTCACCAAATGAAGCTAGTAGTAGAAAGACCTAATTCTTCTTATCGTGTACAGCAAAGCTATGGAACTCCTTGTACAAGAATGCATAGGACAGAAGAGCAGATGGAGTTTTCACAGGTTCAAGGGAAGATTGCACAAATACTTGGAAGGGAACTCATTGCAAGTCACTGGACAAATCACAGTGGGTTCAGAAAATCGTCTGACATTAATCAGAGGCTAAAAGCAGATTAGGAGGAACCGTCATACTTGCTTGTCTCCTTCATCCCCTTTCCAAGTCATTTTTGACTGCTACTGGAGACAAAATAGCAGGCTAGGGAGACACAATATGCCCTTGGATATGGTGTGTTCCTAACTCTGGATTTTACTGAGTAATTGCTTGTTCTTTTCTAGTCAATTTAACACTTCTGATGAGATCTCTGGTCCTTCCATTTGACCTTCCTAAATCTAAAAAGTCTTTGAAAAGAATTTGAATTATCTATTGAGTTTGTAACTCTTTAAATTACCTATTACTATGTCCATTTTGCAGAGGACAAGTCGATTCCACAGCTATCCCAAAGTCACACTGTGGCTGAACAGGGAAAAGAGCCCGATGCCTCTGCTCCTCTCCTGCCCCACAGACAGACCTGTCTGCCTTTGAATCTCTCATTTGTGTAGTCCTCTGGGGCTTATGGGGAGGAGTGAAACTACAGTTTTAACACCTGAGAGACTATAGGAGCTCTGAGAAGACCAAGAGGAAAGAGGGACAAGGCAGAAACAAACCGATGGTGCCTGCATGGAGGAACAAATATACAGAGCTGATACAGAGCAGCTGGGTTACTGCTTCTGTCTCACGCCACATACTTGTGGCGAAGTTAATGTTTAAGACATGGCATGTCTGGAGCTGTACCTCACAAACCAGCTAGGGATTTTGAAAAAATGGTATGAGATAATTGCTGCTCATGAAGACATATGTGAGGGCAGTGGAACAAAGACAAGATGTATCCAGTAATTACAAGGGACAGAAGGACATTTGTGTTCCCAGTGAAACTGCAGGTCTGCATGGAGAGCCAGCAAAAAGGGCTCAAGTGGGGCTTGAAGTGAAGTGAAGTGAAGAACTTGGGGCTAGCTGGGAAGTGGGCAGAGGTTGACTCTGAGAGGAAAGTTGACTGGAGCAATGGGAAAACATGACGGGGCAACAGCTGCCTCTGCACTGCAGGGCACAGGGACACTTGCAGATTGTCTCTCACTGGGCGAGTCAAGCACAGTGATGGAGGCGAGGAGGTCTGGGAGGGAAGCGGTTTTGGAGCAGTTACATTAATGTTGATGCCTTAGTACATATCTTGGTGGGATGAGCCACATGAGATAAAATGGAGGAGGAGGAGAGTAAGAGGAGGAGAGAGAGAGAAAGAGTAAGTCCTCAGGAGCAGAAGGCTCAGAAAAAGTTCAGGAAAAAAAGGGAGACCATAGAGTACAGAGTCATCCAGGAAAAAAAAAAAGGCAACAAACAAGAAAAAGTAAACAACAACAACAAACAAGCACACTAGAGAGAAAAGAAAGTGAAAGGCCCTAGAAAGCTGAAAGATGAGCTACAGTCCATGTAGTAAATCATAGCCATGAATGCAAAAGTGTGATACCCAGCTGAGGACTGACTGTGTTTGGTTTCAATGATGTGTTATGGACACATCTGCTGTATCCTGTACCCAGCTATATATTAGTTCACTCTACATATCAGACTTATTTCTCCATTCAGAAGATTCTGTGTGCTTCCCTGCACTGACCATTTTCCCATGCTCACACATGCACAAGCACAACCCGACAAATCCCCTCCCAAGGAGGGCTGCTGAAAGCTAGGTGGGATTGGCTGGTGCACTCAGGTCTGATGTGGCCTCAGTGCCCCAGGAGCCTCCCAGAGAGCATCCCTAAAGGCACAGATGGAGGAAAGGCAAGAAATACGGAGATAATTTTTTTTTCCAAGTAGGGCTGTCTCAGAAGCAGCTGCACTGTCAATATTAAACTGAGAAAAATACCAGAGGAATGCTGAGGTTCGTAGTCTGTGATTATAGAGACCCTAATTTATGCTTGCCTGTATCCAAAGGACGTCTGCTACTTAGGGCTGAGCCTACCAGCTTTTGGTCAAGGAGCAAAAAAGAAGCAGATGCCATCAAAGCAATATACTGACTTAGTTCATTAAAACCAGCAGCTGCCACAAAGAAAGTTTCCTGCAGGACCACAAGTCAAACAGCACCTCCTTTCAGGCAGCCTTGATGGGAAGATAATTCCCTGTTTGAGAGCCTCCTTCTGACTCAGATTCCCTTTGACAAACCATGGAGGCCTGCAGGGAGATGGGACAGCAGGAGGAAGCTGGAGGGGAAGCTCTCCCTTCGCTGCCCACCGCTCGGTTCCCCCAGTGCCACACCACCAACAGTGACTTCTGACCTCGGAGCAGCAATGGCTGGGGATGCTTCATACTCTCAGCAGCTAACCTTCCTGTACCAAGAGACAAAATCCAAACTAAAACAGCAACAAGAGGTACTTAACTATTTTTAAACCAAATTACTTAGTATGTGAGTAAAGAAAACAGATCATGACAGCTGCTGGCCTCCACCTAGTCTGGCAACAATCTTCAGCGCTGTTCCACCAGGGGCAGGAGCGAGGGCTTTCCCTTTGCGAGGCAGTTAGATGTCTCTCTGTTCAGCAGAACAAGAAAGGCAGTGAGTTCAATGAACGTCTCTTACTTCAGAAGGCATCAAAGAACAAATTTTTATAGCACATAGTAAAAAGAGAATTTGTTTGTGTAGCGTAATATATGATTAAATTATATTAAATATACCTTCTAAATATATATCTCCACCCTGTCCTTGTGCTTCTTCAGGATGTCTATTTATACTAATTTATATACCTCCATAATCATAAAATGCTACTATTCTTACATCAAAGACTTTCTTGAGCATGAGCTGGAGATTTTCATTAGACGTTTTACATCACCTAGATTTTATTGCTCTAAAGTATCTCCAGAACTCTAAAAAAAATCTTTCTCCAAGCTTTTATTTGGTTGAAGCAAGCACCTGCAATATATACGTGGAATTATTTTCCTAGGAGACAGGCTTATCACAGCTTCAGCCAGAGGGAATCTGTGTTTTATCTCACCTGATGCAATATCCCATGTTAGTCTTAATTCACACTTCACTTCTGGTAACCTCTGGGGCACCTTTAATAACTACTGGAAATCTTCTCTAGCAGGCTGTACGTTTTGGGATTAAATTCTTTGACTGAAATCAATGGCTGCTGGCTTCTGAAAAAGGTTTTACTCCTTGTTTCCAGCTACTGCATACTTGGAAACTCTCCCAAGTGCTTCTAACTATATAGTGGCTGTAGAAATGCAGCCATAAAGCAAGCCCCAAATTCTCAGAAGTCTTCGGTCTCTCCTCCTTTATTTACCTTGCATGCCACCCCGTCTTGCCAGTATCATAAAACATGCACTTGCAGGGTACGTAAAATGTCATACTAGGTATAAGACACTGGATAATCAGTCCTGGCAGCCAGTGTGCAGGGTTCCAGCCCAGATGATGGTTTTGTGAGAGGTCCCACACTGCCAATGTTTCACGGGGAGAAGTTAATACCTTCCCAGTAGGCGCCAGCCAAAGGCATCTTCCAATTTTCCACCAGGACCAAGAGTGTCTTCTCCATAGAAAAGCATGTCTGAACAGTCTTGAATTTCATCCATCTATGGAGGAAACATCTTTATTTTGCAAGTGAAGGAATATTAAAGCAAAAATCCATTCTCTGTTCTGGATCAGAGAAGGTCAATGCTAGAAATGAAGTCAGATGTTCTGACTCCTCATGCTAAGACCGTGCCTTGCTCTTCTTTTAGACCAAAGGGCTGTTGCTAAGTGAGCAGTAAGCTGAGCCAGAGCTGTATTACTATTGATCAGCTCTTGAGGTCACTCCAGACAAAGCAGAAGCTGCTTTGGGGCATCGGGGTCGTTCCACCCGTGGAAGGGCAGGCATCACCAGCCCAGGGCAGCCCAGGGATCAGGAAGCCCTCCTAGACAGCAGGGCACAATTATACACATGATTTACTACTGCTCAGAATGTTTTTCAGTGTACTTCTCACCTTTACAACTAAGGTTTCAAGGGGCCAATTTTTAAATGGAATCCTAGAATTAAAAACAAAAATAGAAAAGAAAAAAGACGGAGCCATTGGAAAGGGAGAAAGTAGATCAAAAATGGTATTTTTGTACATGGAAAATCCACATGGAATTTTCCTCTCATAATTAATATGTGAAGCTGTACTGGTAAATCAAGGAAGATACTAGAAACTAATAGAGGAAATAATCTGACACATCTGGGGAAAGTAAGAGACATTTTCCTCTAGAGACTTCTGTTTTTGAAAGAAATGGGAGATATATGTCAGCTCAGAAGTTTTCTATGTCTCTTTTCTACATCATTAAATGCAACGCTTTTGTGACCAGGGAAAAAAGTCAGAGCTATTTAATTTCCAAATTTGCTACAGAAGATGGAAGAAAATAAGGAAAGTTTTCTTCTTAGGTGAGCCATTACCCACCACTAGTATAATTCTGAAGGTAGGAGGTCTCCATCATTAAACCTTTTAGTCTGCTCTGAAATGTCTGCATTTTAAAAATAAACGAGTGCAGTCCTTTTAAGTGATGAATTCTAGCCACTGTGCCATTGCTATTATCCTGCTGCATGCTTCCTGCACATTCAGGAGTGCAGCACAGCTCCTCACACCTTTTTCCTGCCAGATGAGAAGAGGCTTGCTCTTGCCCTGCTTGTGAGTACATAACGCCATGTCTTCTAATCTAAGATCTCCTTGTAGCATAAGAACAGGATAGATCATACATTTGTATGGTGATAAAAGATAAAGAAATAATGAGTCAGATACACAGTTGGAAAACAATCTGGCAGAAGAAGTGACTGAGTAAAGGCTGACCTGAAAGTACTTTAATCCCAACTTTTTTTTCTTCTGATTTTCTTTCTGAGCTGTTATTTAGCCAGAATAGTGTTGCAGATAAAGACAATTTATCTCGTTTTCTAAAATTACCACCTAAGGAGAATGAAATGTTTCTGATCTGTAAACAGAGACTGTCACTTAATGATTATGAAGTGGTAAATTGCATGTCAGCGTGCCCAGCTTGCACAGATAAGTGCCCATTGGTACTTGGGCATATGATTTTGGCAGGTGTGACACAGATTCTTGCCTTTGAATACTCACTGAAGACTGAGTTTGTTGCACATTTAGGTGAGTTTTCCCTACATTATAAAAAATAGGAAAGTTACAGCAGAATTTTTGGATGGCTCATTGAATTTTACCTTGAGGCTTTATCATTATATCTAATGCAAAAAAA